>JARQOC010000276.1:0-102860 GCA_033576535.1 Allobates femoralis
TTCTAGCTGTGATAAGACTGGACGGCTTACATACAGTCGTGTATTCCTAACAAGGACACTTCTCACTAAACATTACATATAACAAAGACTTTGATACAAGTCATGACTACAAACCTATTTTTTTCTCTCACAGAGAGCGATCAACTATTTCTTGATGTCTCATAAAGCAAATTATTACTTTATATTCCCAGTTTAAAACATAATTTTAACAAACCATATACCGGTATATAGACACACACAAATATATGTCATCTACGACACAAGGTCATAATTTTACCCTAAAGAATTGTGGAGATGATCTTGTGTGCGTCAGCTTCGTCTGATCGGACGTAGCAGCTGTCACGCTGGGAGCGGGAGAGACACTCAGCGTAGGACAACGACGGGGGGGGGAATAAGGAGTCCCTAAAGCTATGGGCACAAGAGGGAGAGGGTGACCCCTAGTCTTACTGGGGCTGACCCTGTCTGCCCTGACGTCCCTATACAGTTTCCTCAACTGTCGCCGACCACGAACCTCGTCCCTCTCTGATCCTAGCACTACCTTATCTAAGGATCAGATGGAGAGGTTCACTAGATCCCTCCACTAACAACTAAAGACAAACACAAGGAAAAACAGACAATGGGGAAAGAAAACACTTATCTTGCAGCAGAGCACAGCAACCTCCACAACCTCAGCTTCTGCTGGAGCAAGGATAATGAGTGCACAAGGAAATATCACCTGCACCGAGGGAGGGCAATGAAACTCCTTATAAAGGTGGGAAGAACCTGCTGGGTCCTAGTGACCCAGAATACTGGTGTAGAAACCAGACCGAGCACAAGACCTTCCCAGCCGTCTCCCCATGATAGGGAGATCTTATCATACCTTCTCTCTATCTACACAGAAGGTAAATGCCCCTGAAAGACGGACCGTCCTCAAACATTATGGCTGATTGGCCAAACGCTGGGACCGTCTGCGCGTGGCCTCTACCCTGTCATCCGTGCCACCCGTGACAGTACCCCCCCGTCCACGAGTGGCCCCCGGACACTCAGGACCAGGCTTATCCGGATGGGAACGGTGAAAAGCGCGGACCAGCCTAGCGGCGGAGACTTCCGACGCCGGCACCCACATCCGCTCCTCAGGACCGTATCCCCTCCAGTGCACCAAATACTGAAGAGAACGGCGCAACCTGCGAGAATCAACCACCTTTGAGATCTCAAATTCCAAATTCCCCGCCACGCAGATGGGCTCCGGGGGCAAAGGAGACGGGTTAGACGACGGCACATACGGTTTGAGGAGCGACCTATGAAATACATTGTGGATCTTAAGAGCGGGAGGTAACGCAAGACGAAACGCCACGGGATTGATAACGGCGGTTATCTGATAAGGGCCAATAAACCTGGGCCCCAACTTCCAAGAGGGCACCTTCAACTTCACATTCTTGGTAGACAACCACACGTAGTCATTCACACACAGGTCCGGACCTGGCGCACGCTTCCTGTCAGCCATACGTTTGTACCTGTCGCCTAAGAGCTTCAAGCTACTCTGTACCCCCCGCCAAACCGAGGAGAGGGATGAGGTAAATCGGTCCTCCTCAGGAACTCCGGAAGGACTAGTACCACTAAAAGTACCAAACTGAGGATGAAACCCATATGCACCGAAGAACGGTGACTTGCCAGTGGACTCCTGAAGACGATTATTAAGGGCAAATTCGGCCAAGGGCAGATAACTCGCCCAAGTCTCCTGATTGTCAGAGACAAAACACCTCAGATAAGTCTCCAAATTCTGATTCATACGTTCGGTCTGCCCATTAGACTGAGGATGAAAAGCAGAAGAGAAGGACAAAGCAATTCCTAAACGTGCACAAAAAGCCTTCCAAAACTTGGAGACAAACTGAGTACCACGATCAGAAACCACCTCGGAGGGAACTCCATGAAGCTTCACAATCTCACTTACAAACACCTGTGCCAGTGTCCGAGCATTAGGAAGTGCGGGCAGTGCCACAAAGCGAACCATCTTACTGAATCTATCAACCACTACCAGCACTACCGTCTTGCCTGCAGACGCCGGAAGATCGGTGATAAAATCCATTGACACATGTGTCCATGGCCTCTCAGGAATAGACAATGGCAAGAGAGAACCAGCCGGACGGGTATGCGGGACCTTAGCCCGTGCACACACACTACAGGCAGATACGAATTCCGCTACGTCCTTCCGCAACCCCGGCCACCAAAAGCGGCGAGATAAAAGATCGAAGGTGGCCCTACTGCCGGGATGCCCTGCCAACACGGAGTCGTGATGCTCCGACAGCACACTGAGACGCAAAGATGATGGCACAAAAAGTCTCCCAGAAGGACAGGAGGCAGGGGCGCCCCCCTGGACCTTCAACACCTCCCCCTCCAGATCAGGGCAAAGAGCAGAAACAACCACCCCCTCCTGTAAGATGGGAACGGGACTTTCATGAGCACTACCACCCGGGAAACTACGCGACAACGCATCAGCCTTCACGTTCTCAACCCCCGGACGGTAAGTGACGGTAAAATTAAATCTCGTGAAAAACAAGGACCACCGAGCCTGCCGGGGATTGAGACGCTTGGCGGACTCAAGGTAAGACAGGTTCTTGTGGTCGGTAATAACCGTGATGGGATGGACAGCCCCCTCCAGCCAGTGACGCCATTCCTCAAAAGCCAACTTAATAGCCAACAGCTCCCTATTACCAACATCATAATTCCTCTCGGCCGACGACAACTTCTTGGAGAAGAACGCGCAGGGCACCCATCTCCCAGGCGAAGGGCCTTGCGACAATACAGCCCCCACCCCCACCTCAGACGCATCCACCTCCACAACGAAGGGCTGAGAAAGATCGGGCTGACGGAGAATAGGTGCGGAAACAAAACAACGCTTTAGGGAGGAGAAAGCCTGGCGAGCAGACTCCGACCATTCGGAAAAATCTGTCCCCTTCCTAGTCATGTCCGTAAGAGGCGTCACCAGCACCGAATAGTTCCTAATAAATTTACGGTAAAAGTTGGTAAACCCCAAAAAACGTTGCAATGCCCGTAGATTGTCCGGTTGTTCCCAGTCCAGCACCGCCCGGACTTTTTCCGGATCCATCCGAAAACCCAACGGCGACAGGAGGTACCCCAAAAAACGTACCTCCTGAACGGCGAAGACACATTTCTCGAGTTTAGCATACAGCTTATTGTCCCGTAAGACCTGTAACACCTGCTTGACATGGGACTGATGCGTCTCCATATCGGGGGAATAGATCAAGATATCATCCAAGTAAACAACCACAAATCTACCCACCAAATGATGGAATATGTCATTGACAAAGTGTTGGAAAACCGCAGGGGCATTAGTGAGCCCGAACGGCATTACGAGACTTTCAAAATGGCCGTCCGGGGTATTAAATGCCGTCTTCCATTCATCCCCCTCTCTGACCCTAATCAGGTTGTAGGCCCCCCTCAAATCCAACTTGGAGAACCATTTAGCACCCACTACCTGACTGAATAAATCAGGAATCAGAGGGAGGGGGTACGGATCACGGACAGTAATCCGATTCAACTCCCGGAAATCCAAGCAAGGACGGAGGCCCCCATCTTTTTTCTTAACAAAAAAGAAACCAGCCGCAACCGGCGAAGTTGAGGGCCTGATGTGACCCGTCTGCAGACTCTCGGAAATGAAATCCTTCATCGCCTGTCTTTCCGGACCCGATATAGTAAACATCCTAGCTTTGGGCAGTTTAGCTCCGGGAACGAGGTTGATCGGGCAATCATACGCCCGATGAGGAGGCAGGTCTTGGCACCCCTTCTCTGAGAACACATCCTCATACTCCGATAGGAACGGGGGCAGAGATACAGCAGACACCACCGAAAACGAGGTAACCAAACAATTCTCAGAACAAAAATCACTCCATTCCACAATGTCCCGGGACTGCCAATCCACTACGGGATTATGTTTAATCAACCATGGCAAGCCCAGGACAATGGGAGCGGGGAGACCGTCTAGAACATAGCAAGATATCGTCTCTTGATGTTGGGATCCAACCGTCAACTTAATGTCATGTACGATATGTGTGAGACTACCTTGAGCAAGAGGTGCTGAGTCGATGGCATAGATACGGATGGGGCGAGACAATAAACAGCAGTTAAGCCCATGAGCGTCTACAAAATGAGCATCCACCATGCTGACCCCCGCACCACTATCCACAAACACAGAAATACCCTCCGTTTTGCCCTCCAGCGTCACCTCCGCACTTAGGAGGAAACGGGAAGTACAAATGGAGGATACACACACCTCCCGCTCGACCACCTCCACACCCCCCATAGTCACATAAGGTCCAGGCACCCCAGTCCGTTTAGGAGTGTAGGGACAGGCCCCAATAAAATGGTCCCCTTTCCCACAAAAAAAACAGACCCCCTTCCCCTTGCCCCGGGAGGTACCGGAGGAGAACCTCGAGGCCGCCGCTCCTCCTAGCTGCATAGGTTCCTCCGCACTCGGGAGGAACGACTCACCCTCCGCGTGACCTCCCGGTAACCAGGAATCACCACGAGAATGGCTCCCAGTAACAGGAGGTCTACCCCTCCGCTCCTGGAGGCGTCTATCCATACGAATAGCTAACGACATAGCCGCCTCCAGGGACGGAGGGGTCTCATAAACCGCCAGAGCATCCTTCAGCCTCTCCGAAAGACCCTGACAAAAGTGACTCCTGAGCGCCGGATCGTTCCACTTCGTGTCCGTAGCCCACCTGCGGAACTCAGAACAATACGATTCCGCCGACCGAGTCCCCTGGCGGAGATGGCGTAACCTGGATTCAGCCAAAGAGACACGGTCAGGGTCATCATATATGAGGCCCAGTGCGTCAAAAAATTCATCCACAGAGCGGAGACAAGTAGAGTCCTGTGGCAGAGAGAAAGCCCAGGACTGGGGATCTCCCTGCAGTAGCGACATAATAATTCCTACACGCTGCTGCTCATCACCAGTGGAATAAGGCCTAAGCCTAAAATATAATTTACAGGCCTCTTTGAACACAGTAAACTTATCTCTACCTCCTGAAAACCTGTCAGGGAGGGCAACCTTAGGTTCAGGTCTGGCCTGACCCAATGCTTGATTCCCCAAGACACCATTTTGCGGTTGCGGGCCCTGTAAAGCCGACCGAAGGTCCGCAACCTCCAAAGACAGTGACTGCAGCTGCTGGGCCAAAGCAGACACAGGATCCATAAGGAAAGGAAGAAAAATCGGTTCCTCCCCTGTCCTTCAGTTACAGTATTGGCAGGTGATAATGTCACGCTGGGAGCGGGAGAGACACTCAGCGTAGGACAACGACGGGGGGGGGAATAAGGAGTCCCTAAAGCTATGGGCACAAGAGGGAGAGGGTGACCCCTAGTCTTACTGGGGCTGACCCTGTCTGCCCTGACGTCCCTATACAGTTTCCTCAACTGTCGCCGACCACGAGCCTCGTCCCTCTCTGATCCTAGCACTACCTTATCTAAGGATCAGATGGAGAGGTTCACTAGACCCCTCCACTAACAACTAAAGACAAACACAAGGAAAAACAGACAATGGGGAAAGAAAACACTTATCTTGCAGCAGAGCACAGCAACCTCCACAACCTCAGCTTCTGCTGGAGCAAGGATAATGAGTGCACAAGGAAATATCACCTGCACCGAGGGAGGGCAATGAAACTCCTTATAAAGGTGGGAAGAACCTGCTGGGTCCTAGAGACCCAGAATACTGGTGTAGAAACCAGACCGAGCACAAGACCTTCCCAGCCGTCTCCCCATGATAGGGAGATCTTATCATACCTTCTCTCTATCTACACAGAAGGTAAATGCCCCTGAAAGACAGGACCGTCCTCAAACATTATGGCTGATTGGCCAAACGCTGGGACCGTCTGCGCGTGGCCTCTACCCTGTCATCCGTGCCACCCGTGACAGCAGCTGTCAATGTCACATTGACAAAAGATTGCATGGAAGAGGTTAATTTCATAGCACACAGCACACACTATTAGTTAAATGCAGTACACAAAACCTAAATATTAATAGTTGAAATATACTTATCCTTTCCCATGTAAAAAGAAAAATATTAATTTTTTATAAGGAGGGGATACATGTTCCACCATCTTGACTTGAACTTCTTGAAAAATATAAAAATAATATTAATAACAAATAACACCATTTTTATATAATCATATATATTTTGATTATAATAAACTTTTAATTATTATTTTCCATGAAACAGAGGAAATATATATATATATATATATATATATATATATATCCACATGAAAGTTTGACATTTTCTGTCCTAATTTTAGCACTCCTGAACTTTATTTTTACTTTAACCAGAGGGAAACATATTCATATACATATATGTATATACCGTACATCTATTATATAATTGCGAATGGCTTTTTTGCCCCCGGCGTGGTCATGTGGATACGTGCGAAGCATTGGCCGAGAAGCGGCCATTGCGAGTCGCCGTGGTCATGTGGATACGTGCGAAGCATTGGCCGCGCAGCGGCCATTGCGAGCAGTTCTAAGGCGACTCACTATGCCCGCGCAGCGGGCATGGCGAGTCGACTTAGCAGCGCGAAGCATTGGCCGCGAAGCGGCCATTGCGAGCAGTTCTAAGGCGACTCGCAATGCCCGCGGAGCGGGCATTACGAGTCAGAGACTCCACGTTCTAGAATCCCGATGCATGTGCATCGGGCCCCCAGCTAGTATCTAATATAATAATTGCCTAAGTCAGCTTCCGTCCGTTTCTGCTCGAAATGACATCAGATCCGGACCGGACTGAAGCTGGCTTAGGCAAGTATACACACACACATAACACACACACACAACACACACACACACACCTGTACTTGCCACCGGCATCTTCCCCGCCGCCCCCAGGACGACTGGATCCAAGATGGCGTCCGGGAAGTCTCACAAGACTTCCCGGACGCCATATTGGATTCAGTCGTCCAGGGGCGGCGACATATCAACTGAGGGCGGCGGGGAAGACGCAGGGCTGGTGGTAAGTATAGCGGAGTGTGTGTGTGTGTATGTGTGTGTTTGTGTGTGCTGACCACTCTGCCCACGGCGCTGCGCTCGCCACTGCCCACGGCCCTGCGCTCGCCACTCTGCCCACGGCGCTCGCCACTCTGCCCACGGCCCTGCGCTCGCCACTCTGCCCATGGCGCTGCGCTCGCCACTCTGCCCACGGCGCTGCGCTCGCCACTCTGCCCACGGCGCTGCGCTCGCCACTGCCCACGGCGCTGCACTCACCACTCTGCCCACGGCACTGCGCTGACCACTCTGCCCACGGCGCCGCTCGCTCCGCCCATCACACCTCTCCTCTGCCCGCTCCTTCCCCATCCTCTCCTTCATCTCCCCGCTCCCCCCCCTGCTTCCCCCCCTGGTGCGGTCCCCTGGTGCTCTCCCCCTTGCGGTCCCCCGTGCTTTCCCCCATGCTCTTCCCCGTGCTCTCCCCCGTACGCTGCCGTGCAGTCCCCGTCATCTCCCCTGTACGGTTCCGTCCGTTTCCCCGTCTGCTCCCCCGTGCGGTCCCCCTCATCTCCCCTGTACTGTTCCGTTGGGTTCCCCGTGCTCTACCCTGTGCCGGTGCTCCACTCTCCCCTGCTGTGCTCCGGACTGCAGGGGTTAAAAATAAGAAACATCTTATATTCTCACCTGTCCAGGCTCCACCGGTGATCCAGCTACCGTATATCTTCAGATGCTGTGTACAGGACCTCGCGTCGTCTCACAGTCACATAACCGCTCACGTGACTGTGACATCACGCGAGGTGCTGTACACAGCATCTGAAGATATAGCTGGATCGCCGGTGGAGCCTGGACCGGTGAGAATATAAGATGTTTCTTATTTTTAACCCCTGCAGTCTGGAGCACAGGAGGGGGAGAGGGGAGCATCGGGGACCGCAAGGGCATCGGGATGGGGGAGAGCATGGGGAACCCGACGGAATGGTACAGGGGAGATGAGGGGGACCGCACGGAGGAGAGCACAGAGGCCTGCACGGGGGACCTTACGGGCAAGAGCATGGGGGCCAAATTTACCACTGTCACCGGTGTGTATTGTTCCTGCAGCACTGTCACCTCTGTGTATTGTACCAGCAGCACTGTCACCTGTGTATATTCTACCAGCAGCAGCGTCACCTGTGTGTATTGTACCAGCAGCACTGTCACCTCTGTGTATTGTACCAGCAGCACTGTCACCTCTGCGTATTGTACCAGCAGCACTGTCACCTCTGTGTATTGTACCAGCAGCACTGTCACCTCTGTGTATTGTACCAGCAGCACTGTCACCTCTGTGTATTGTACCAGCAGCACTGTCACCTGTGTGTATTGTACCAGCAGCACTGTCACCTGTGTGTATTGTACCAGCAGCACTGTCACCTCTGTGTTTTTTACCAGCAGCAGCAGCAGCCCTGTCACCTCTGTGTATTGTACCAGCAGCACGCTGTATACTCTGCTAAGCACTCTATTCTGGCGAAGAGGGGCCAGGGAACAACGGCCAGCTGTGGCCTCGAGTCACCCGGCCCCTCTTTCCACATCCCACTGCGGTTCTCTGGCCCCCTCCTGCCCGCACCTGCTTGCTCTTCCCCGGCCCCTCCTGTCCCCAACCGCCTGCTCTTCCCCAGCTAGCTCCTGCCCGCACCCGGCTGCTCTTCGCCGCCTTCATCTTGCCCGCTCTCCCCCAGCCCCCTCCTGACCGCACCCGCCCTCTGTCCCCTACGGCAAGCAATCTGCTATATTGGCCCAGAACTTAAGCCCAGCTTCCCTTTGCATTATTCTTAAATCTCCATTAATCAACTACATACATAGTCTAGAATACCCGATGCTTTAACATCGGGCACACATCTAATGTATATATATATATATATAAAATTTAACTACATTTTAAACCATAAGGGTACCTTTACACGCCGCTACAGCATGGTGGAAACAACCGGGTTGATGAGAGAAATGTATCTTGCACCGCCAAATCAACCCGAGGTAGCGGCGTGTGAAGGCGGTTGTTTCCACCCATCACTTGCGGCACGTGTTTCAGAGCCGTGCTCTAAAACAGGTTGATTTCAACCCGGTTGTAACAGCGTGTAAATACGGTAGGGTAAGGTTTATTCGTCACCTAGATAACTCCCCGGGGCGTGACACAGCGCCCCTTCAGCGATCATTGGAGGAAGCTCCTGCGTTACGATTGGTTGTCGCTGCATAGGGCGGCATATTTAAGGAGCTGACCAGTCACACTACACAATTGCTCAAGCGTCATGTATTAGTCAGCCTCCTGCGCTGCCTGGCCAATCATGATGCTATTGCTTTGTCCTATCAGCGTACGAAATTCTCGTAATCCACAATTGTGGCACGCCTATGTGTTGTCCCTGCTGCCTTTGTTCCGCCCATATTACCTTGTTGTAGCGGTGTGTAAATAGGGTAAGGTGCTCTGCAGAAGGTAACTTGAGGCACCCGGCGGTGCATCCAGAGATAGATTCAACCTTCTGTAGAGCACCTTGTAGTGACGTGTAAAGGCGATGCGGGTACCGTTTGTAACCGTTACTGCACAGTATGGGGGGGCGAGTTATGCAGCGGGGGGCTCTGCACAGTATGGGGGGGCGAGTAATGCAGTGGGGGGCTCTGCACAGTATGGGGGGTGAGTAATGCAGTGGGGGGGCTCTGCACATTATGGGGGGTGAGTAATGCAGCGGGGGGGCTCTGCACAGTATGGGGGGCAAGTAATGCAGTGGGGGGGGCTCTGCACAGTATGGGTGGCGAGTACTGGGGGCCTGCTGTATACTACTGGGGGCCTGCTGTATACTACTGGGGGCCTGCTGTATACTACTTGGGGCCTGCTGTATACTACTGGAGGCCTGCGGTATACTACTTGGGGCCTGCTGTATACTACTGGGGGCCTGCTGTATACTACTGGATGCCTGCTGTATACTACTTGGGACCTGCTGTATACTACTGGGGGCCTGCTGTATACTACTGGAGGCCTGCTGTATACTACTTGGGGCCTGCTGTATACTACTGGAGGCCTGCTGTATACTACTTGGGGCCTGCTGTATACTACTGGGGGCCTGCTGTATACTACTGGGGGCCTGCTGTATACTACTGGGGGCCTGCTGTATACTACTTGGGGCCTGCTGTATACTACTGGGGGCCTGCTGTATACTACTGGGGGCCTGCTGTATACTACTTGGGGCCTGCTGTATACTACTGGGGGCCTGCTGTATACCATACTGCTGGGGCCTGTATACCTGTCCTGGTGGCTGTATACCATATTACTGGGGCCTGTATACCACTGGGAGGGCCTGTATACCACACTGCTGGGGGCTGTATACCTGTGCTGGGGTCCACCCTCGGCTTATACGCGAGTCAATAAGTTTTCCCAGTTTTTGGGGGCAAAAGTAGGGGGGTCGGCTTATACACGGGTCGGCTTATACACGAGTATATACGGTAATTAACTCCTGTGAAGAATGATTTAACTACATTCGGATCAAATTATAATAAATGTAAGAAATGTGAATTTTCCTACGTATTTCATACATTTTGTCATGAAATCCATTTGGTTTGGACAGATTTGAAAAAGAAGAAGAAGCAATTTTGTTGTAGCCTTCTGATTTGTTTGATTTTACATAATATTTCCTGTCCTGACATTTCCTGCCAGCATTCAACAATTTTGTACATTCATATAGATTTGATCTCTGTGAAGCTATAGCACATAATCTAGGGGGTAAAAATTTAAATTTACCTATAAAGGTTTGAATGATATTTTTCTGGTTACCATTCCCGACAACAGCATGATAAACTCGTTTATAAATTGACAAAAATGAAAAAATACATTCCTTTTGTCAAATTTTTAATGATGTTGTCAATATGTTCAAATCTGGACTTTCCTTTGTTTTGCAAAAGATAAGATCTCTTAATCTACAAACATGATTGAGAAACATGAGATGAATTCCTTAATTCTAGTCTTCTTAGATATAAATCAGGTAACCACATTTTGAACAATTGATTTTTCTCATCATTAGAAAGATCATATTTCTCAGCAAAACATTCAAAAACCTCTGAATTCCTGGCCATGTGTAAAAAGGATCATATCTGGGAATCATTTTACTTAATTTCAACAGATCTTTCTGATCTTAATCTGAAGAATCTTCTCTATTTTTGGTGACTGACCTTCACCACTCCCCTGATCTACGTCTCCTTCTGTGGCTCCTCCTATCTCATTTTCTTCTCCTCCTCCTTTGACTCCTCCAACTTCATTTTCTATGTCAGTTAAAATGACTCCTCCCACTTCTCTGACTACCTCATTTCCTGTATCATCTTGAAGGTCATCCTGATGGAGCACATGGTCATTATCCACATGTCGTCCGCCATCTTGGGGAATGACCTCTGTAGTGACATTGTCACTCCTAATATCATTTGACACAGTTTCTGCACAAATATCCTGCGACTTCATTGTAACAAATCTGTGAAAGACGTTAACCATATTGAATAAATTACGTAATTTCTCTTTTTCCTTACTCAAAGACATTAATCGTGAATCTAATATTACATTTGCAGACTGGCATTCTGCAAACATACTTAACCATAAGTTTCCCAAATCAAGACTATCTGAAGACTTGAATTCTAATTTACTCTGTTTCGCATAAGAAATTATTAGATCCATTGTCTTACCTTAAAATTGGTCCTGCTTGTAGCTTCTCTGGGACTCTGGCAGGCACGTACTTAGCTCTGGCACTTGTATTCGTCTCTTCCTCACTCTTTAAAACACCGCACTTTAACACATATAATCTTCACTGTAGTTCTTTCTTCTTCTGTAGTTTTATGACCGTCTTGGAGTTTATCAGATTCCTGAACTTGTACAACAGCTGTTAGACTCAACCCAGCCCCCTCTTGTACAAGAGATAGGAATATGACAAAAAATTGCAAAAACTTCAAAAATAGTCATTAAAAAACCCAGAGGAATGTAGCTGGCTCACCAATGTTAAATCTTATTATATGTGCATAATTATCGTCATGTGCGAATTATTGAGAAAAGACGTAGAAGCATATAAAAGTATCTTGTTTCCTTTATTGGTCAAAGTGAACCAATAATAAAAGGCATCACAGTAAAGTAACCTACTCAGGTAGTTATAGAATAATAGTCCATTTATCCTTTGTAACTCTGTGTCATACTTGCTTCCTTGAGTTTGTCAACTGGTCTTGGGGTATCCATCTCTCCAAGGCATATGGTTCCTGCACGACCAGAGCTGATGACTTGAAGAGGCTTGAGCAGGTGTTAGATCTCTGTCTTCCAGCAGTGAGTCCGTCCCAGCAGGGAGACCCCCAGCAGAGCGTGTGCCCCCCTTACATCTCATGTGCGTTATTCTTATAGAGTGACATTAACACATGTGTGACTATATATGGGAACCTAGACTATACGATGTGTTACTCCCTTACAGATAAATATACAGTATGTATAGCCACGCGTACAGTCCATGTCAGCAATATGTACGTTACAAATATCAGCAGATCAATATACGAATAAATTAATATATTATTACTTTGATGATTATACCCAGTATTTGAAGTAAATATTAATGAAGATATTCATGTTTTAACAATGCGCAATGTGCAGTTTGATGTCAGGCGATACACCTTCTAGGTGTATCGACTGCTCAGTACCGGAAATGACGCATTCAGCATCATACACGGAACTGCACAGAGGGTTCCGAAGCACGACTGGGGACGCGCATTGAAATTACAATATCACACCCATCTAGGCGTGATAAAGACTCTTGGAGGCGGTGAAAAGGAGCTAAAGAGGATGCCCAGGGGAACTAATAACGGTAGCCCTTGCTTCATTATCATAGGAGGCAATAAGTAATAAAAAGCCTTTAAAACACATTCACACCACACCTTTAGGAGAGAGAGAGAGGGATAGTTAGAATAGTAATAGGAAAGTGCAGGGACAGGTAGTGATGGCCTGGGGTGATTTAACTAGGTGACCAGTTCACTCTAAGGTTCGGGGTTGAAAGTGGCTCGAACTTGAGTCCGAACCTCGAACTCAGAATGTAAAGTTATGGGATGGAGCTAGAAGGCTGTAAAAAAAAAAAAAGAAGATGGTTATTAAACAGCATTATATTTATCGGCGTCCACCCACTTGTACTTCCCATTTTTAATTAACAAAAATCCCTTCCCTCCGACAAAATCCACAGGTAACATCTTCAGCTCACTGCTCACCATTCACTACAGCTTCAAACAAGAGACTACCATAATTTTATAGACAATCAACTTGGCTACCTCTGACATGAATTTGACTTGAAACTATTTAACATATGATTAGTTATGGAGATTCTTGTCATGTCACTGCATTGTTACCATTTTGCTCCTAAAAATCAACATGTAAATATTTTATTAATTTGTTGGTATTTTGTAAATCCACCTTTGATGTTCAACACTGCCTGAATCCTTCTCGGCATTTTCTCAATCAGATTCAAGCATATTTTGACTGAAATCTGAACCCAGGTCTCTTCTACATGTTTCCAAGGTTGGTGCATACTGGTCGATTCACTTGGGTATACATACAATTTTTTTTTCAATTCTACACACAAGTGTTCAATTAGGTTGAGTCCTTGGGACTGTGGAAGCCAATCCAGCATCTCTGTTTTCACTGTCATTGAAACATTTCTTTGACGATCTCGAAGTATACCTCGGGTTGTTGTCCTTCTAGAACACTATGTCGTCCTTTTCGTTGTACTCGCGTGTGTGAAGTAAATTGTTTGTAGAATACTCACGTGTAGCTCAGCATTGACACCACCATCGATCCTGGTCAAGTAAAGGCTGAGTTCCACGCTTCAATGTGTCGGCGAACCGATCAACGATCCGACTACGCTGGAACGACGCTCAATGATCGCTGGTGAGGTGTCACACGTACTGATATCGAGAACGATTAAGCAACGATTCCACGACAAATGAACGATACTTGCAGTCATCCTTCAGTTCTGAATAGGCAAAGTCGTAAACGACATCGTTATCAAGGTGCCACACACACCGATGCTGCAGGTTGGACAGACGATCAATGACTGATTTATGGTCCGGTTCATAAACCTGCGATCAACAATCAGCTGACTTATCGCTGTTGTATCGACGTGGCACATGTAACGACGTCGTTTGAACGTCTCAAAACCCGTGACGTTTCAACGATATCGTTAACGATATTGTAGTGTGTAACGGGGCCTTTAGTACTGTGAAACAACCCCATATCATCAGGCTTCCCCTACCAAACGTGTCAGTTTTTCACATTTTTTGATCCTTTAGCTCCCTTTCCATTGTTGCTTCCAGACCAATTTGTACCCATCAGAGTCTAGTCTATTGACTTTCATCTTATTGCTCCAAATCACCTGTTTCCACTCTTCTACTGTTAACATTTTTTACTTTTTTTGCAAACCCAAGCCAATGTTTATTATGATGATACTGAAGATGAGCTATTTTAACCTTCTTTTAGGTTCCAGACCTTTCCACCACAAGGAGCAAAACAATAACAATGCAGTGACATGACAAGAATCATATGCTAAATAGTTGCAAGTCAAATTTATGAATGTGATAGCCAAGATGATTTTTATAAAATGATGGTAGAATAAAGTTCTAAGCTTTACGTCTGGAAGTCAAAAGTTCAAAACCTTGTTACCCTTTTGCTCAGCATTATTGATATATGCAGCAGAGCTATATGTGAATATATATGTACATATGTAGAAGAGCTGAGTGTGTGTGTACTGTCCATGCAGCAGTGTTTTGTGTATATATAGTATGTGTACTCCAGAGTGGTCATTAATGTCTGTCCTGTTAAAGGGGTTGTCCGGGCTTATGTTTTATTTCATATTTATATCTAGGCTGCAAAATATTGACAATCTGCAATATACATGTTGTCAACATTTTGCAGGGTTTCCTAGATATAAACACATTCACTGCTGGCAGAGAATGTCCAGGGGGTGTGATTGTGCATGCTGGTCGTTTACACCTACTCTAGCAGGTCGTTTACACCTACTCTAGCACAATCACGCCCCCTCCCCTATTCCTAGTATGGCCAGCCACCCCAGGCCATACATGCCCGCCCCCTGCCCACTAAACACTATGGAATGCCACCACCCCCAGGGCTCCTACTGGCCGCCCCAGCCCCTGACATCACCACCCACCCTCTGCAAAACAGCGGTCCCCAGTGCACTGATACAAGGTGCCGAAACCGCTGCTGTGAAAGCGATTCCGGCACACTGTGTCAGTGCAGCAGGGGACCCGCTGCATATGTGTGCCGCTCACCCTCCATGTCCTGTGCAGCCGGTGGTCCTCCGCCCTGGTCCCGGTCATGTGCAGCCGGGGTCCACACTCTGCAGCCGTATCTGTGCTGTGTGGAGCGGTGCCCGTCGCCTGCTTTCTCCAGACCTCCAGTACCATAGAGCTGGTGGAGCGGTCCTCTCTATACTAAATTTCTAAATTTCTTGATGACACTGCGCACGGTAGACACAGGAACATTCAGGTCTTTGGAGATGGACTTGTAGCCTTGAGATTGCTCATGCTTCCTCACAATTTGGTTTCTCAAGTCCTCAGACAGTTCTTTGGTCTTCTTTTTTTTCTCCATGCTCAATGTGGTACACACAAGGACACAGGACAGAGGTTGAGTCAACTTTAATCCATGTCAACTGGCTGCAAGTGTGATTTAGTTATTGCCAACACCTGTTAGGTGCCACAGGTAAGTTACAGGTGCTGTTAATTGCACAAATTATAGAAGCATCACATGATTTTTCTAACAGTGCCAATACTTTTGTCCACCCCCTTTTTTATGTTTGATGTGGAATTATATCCAATTTGGCTTTAGGACAATTCTTTTTGTGTTTTTTCATTGAAGACAAATTAAATGAAGATAATAATACCAAAGAATTTGTGATTGCAATCATTTTCAGGAAGAAACTGAGTATTATCTGACAGAATTGCAGGGGTGTCAATACTTTTGGCTACAACTGTATATATATATGACTGCTCAAACCTATCGTTACACCAATTGTTTATTTGCGTGCACACGCGGGTAGCTAAACGCCTAGAGAAAAAGGATTGCGACTTCAATGAGTGTCCTTGTTTAAATGTGTTTAATGATAGTGTAAAGGTGGGTTTACATGCTAGGATATCCTGAATGATATCCTTGAATCGTCACAGATTTGTGATTGTTGAAAAGATATCGTTCGGGCGTTGTTGGGTGTAAACGAACAATATAGGATGAAAAGATCGTTGGATCGTTCATCCTAGATTTGAGATCCTGACCTCAAATCTATTGTTCGTCGTCCACTTAACGCTGCTTCAGGAAGCCGCATCGTTCAGTGTGACAGCTGAACGATATCGTTCAAAAAGCTCCTATTCCTGCCACTTTATTACATCGCTCACTCCTTCCTCTCCTATTTAACAGTTGCGCTGCCGCATAGGATATCGTAAACAATATCCTTGTGTGTGACAGCGCACTAACGATGTCAGAACGATCACGGTCACGTGATCATTCCAAGGATATTGTTTACGATATCCTACCGTGTATACCCACCATAAAGAATAAACAAGTCAATGAGTCTACTGATCAGAGCACGGATCAGCAAATATGGCGCCTCTCCCATAACCAACGCCAGCCAATCGGAACGTACTACTGACCACCAATCAGCGCACATGGGGTGCGGAAAACACAACGCCAAGGCACGCCTATAGGATTGGTTTCACAATCCCAGAAATCGCAAATGTGATCGTTATCGCGTTGTCACACACAACGATGCAGCAGGTTGGCTGAACGACGATCGAATGATTTGACAACATGTTCTCAAATCGGCGATCAAAAGATTTATCGTAGTCGTATCTTGGTGTCACACACAACGACGTACTGTCGTTTGAACGACTCCAAATGCCTTAACGCTGCACCTACCTTTTTACCTTGTGCATTCAGATTTTGCAGATTTTCTACGTCCAAATCTGAAAAATTAACCCCACATGGTACCTAATTCCCATCTACATTTTCTGGTCAAGAACCTCAGGCTATGAAAGAGTATATAGCAGATAGTCTGCAAAAGTTTTTTTTGTGACCGTCCACCTCACCTGTAGGCGCCGGGTTCTCTTTTGCTGCTAAAAGAAAGATGGTGGTCTCAGACATTATATTTACTATTCTGAACTTATCACAATTACTGTAATGAATCAGTATCCTCTCCCACTCACCCCTGATTGAATTTTGTTAATGACGTATTCCGAAATATCAGTGGTTAATTTGTGGTTGTCTATCTGGATGACATCTTGATTTTCTCTTCTGATGTTAAGTCACATGCCCAACATGTGCGTACTGTACTCCAGAGAATCAGACATACGGTAATTCCTTATTTGCTAAACTTGAAATATGTGCCTTTTATGTTGAAGAAGTAATTTTCTGGGGTACTTTTTGGCTGTGGAAGGCTTTCACATGGATCCCTCTGAGGTTCAGCCCATGAAGGAGTGCACATGCGGCTCTGCTCCGTACACCTCGTACACACGCGGCTCCGCTCAGTACACCTCGTACACACGCGGCTCCGCTCAGTACACCTCATACACACGCGGCTCCGCTCAGTACACCTCGTACACACGCGGCTCCGCTCAGTACACCTCGTACACACGTGGCTCTGCTCCGTACACCTCGTACACACGCGGCTCTGCTCCGTACACCTCGTACACACGCGGCTCTGCTCCGTACACCTCGTACACACGCGGTGACTCACCGCGGCCGGCTGACTCCGGTTTAGACAGGCGATTCTTCTTCCCTCCTTGTCACGGGTGGACCGCGCCTGCCGGTAGTGGGGCCCGGTGTAGTGCAGATCAAAAGTGAAGACGTCTTGGTGGAACAGATTAAAAGGGGTTTAATTTGTTTTATTCGTGACGCCACCTATGTGTAGATTCGGTAAGGGCTACCGACGCTGCGGAACCCCCGGGGGATGGACAGCAGCAAGATGTTACGCTCCCCACAGGCTGAGCGGTGATCCCCGGGGGCTGGAGCTGCTCAAGATGTTGTGCGGCAGCTGCGGTTACCTTATTGTGCGGACGGATAGTTCATAAGGAAGCACGGACACAGATAGTCTCTGCAACGGGTCTTTACTGTAACCAGCAGGCAGTACATGGTATACAGTGGTTGAGTAGTAGACCGGGTGGACTCAACAGTGATAGTGTCCCTTAGAGATCCGCAGTGTTCCTCCATTCTACCTACTTAGTTCCTTTTGCCAGCGTCGCCCAGGAATACCAGGTCGGGTACGGGGAGGCTGCTTCAATGCCCTATCCATGATGTACGTCCTGGATGCTTTGGGGAGCCTTGGATCCCTCAGTGGGTACACCGCTGGTTAGACGACTGGAAACTGACTGGTGGTGGGGTGCTCCTGTAAAGCTGATCCTCCACTCTTCTGGTTCGCGTGGCAGAGGTGAACTGCTGCCAGCTTCGGTACCAGTGAACCGGCTGTGAGTTGTGGGCACGGGAGTCTTTTGGGAACCCGTGTAGATATGCCCAATCCCGGTGGTTAAGGCCTCAGGTGCTGACACCCGACCGGTGACGGCCCAGGGGCCCGCACGGGGTGCGGAGCCCCCGCTCCTCTCCAAGTTCTGTGTTCTAGGCTTTGCTCTAGGTTCCACTGTCTAGATTGTTGTGTGTTCTACTCCACTACCCTAACACTCCACCCACCAGGACCTATGATTGGTCCCCTGTTCTAGGTGTTGCATGTTAGGTTGGATCTCCAAGTTAACTATTTCATTGCTGAGTCAGAGGATATTGCGGCTGCATTTGTGGCTGCAATACCCTCCTGTGACGCACTCGTTGCGGGGCGCCACAGCGGCTCTGCTCCGTACACCTCGTACACACGCGGCTCTGCTCCGTACACCTCGTACACACGCGGCTCCGCTCCGTACACCTCGTACACACGCGGCTCCGCTCTGTACACCTCGTACACACGCGGCCCCGCTCAGTACACCTCGTACACACGGTTCCGCTCCGTACACCTCGTACACACACGGCTCTGCTCCGTACACCTCGTACACACGCGGCTCTGCTCCGTACACCTCGTACACACGCGGCTCTGCTCCGTACACCTCGTACACACGCGGCTCCATACACCTCGTACACACGCGGCTTTGCTCCGTACACCTCGTACACACACAGCTCTGCTCTGTACACCTCATACACACGCGACTCCGCTCCGTACACCTCGTACTCACTCAGCTCTTCTCCATCACCTCATACACACACGGCTCCGCTCCGTACACCTCGTACACACTCAGCTCTTCTCCGTCACCTCATACACACACGGCTCCGCTCCGTACACATCGTACACACACTGCTACGCTTCGTTTACCTCATACACATGCGTCTCTGCTCCGTACACCTCATACACACACGGCCCTGCTCCGTACACCTCGTACACACACGGCTCTGCTCCGTACACCTCGTACACACACAGCTCTGCTCCGTACACCTCGTACACACACGGCTCTGCTCCGTACACCTCATACACATACGGCCCTGCTCCGTACACCTCGTACACACACGGCTCTGCTCCGTACACCTCGTACACACACGGCTCTGCTCCGTACACCTCGTACACACACAGCTCTGCTCCGTACACCTCATACACACACGGCTCTGCTCCGTACACCTCATACGCACACGGCTCTCCTACATCCACACTGTAAATCCCTCCTGACCCCACACATAACCTTCACCTCATCTTGCACCATGACAACCAGAGGAGCTGATCATGTGACCCCCCTGGCCCCTCCCCTCCATGTGACATCATCACAGGTCCTGTAAGCACAGAGCAGCCATATATGTAGTGTGCGGCTCTGCAGGTGGAGGTATGTGCATGTTCCCCATTACTGGACACATTAACCCCTTCAGCTCTGAGACTATCTTGGTGTGTTGTGGTGACATTTTTGTTCCTTTTCCTCTGATAGATACAGACGAGCCAACTATGAGAGGCCGGAGGTGCGGATCCCGCGCTGCTCTCAGTGCTCGGCCTCTTTCTTGCCCCCACAGTATAATGTCCCCAGTTACCTCACAACATGCACAGAGGTGATAGGAGGACACATCATGGCCGCTTATCGGCCATTTCCCCTTAGTTTCTCCCCCAGGAGGAGTTGTCGGAGGGTCGGATGCAGTGAGGCCGTTCAGCAGACGCCCGGGACAGCAGGGTGTAGGGAGGAATCAGGTTTTAGACAAAGTGGGGCCCTAAATGCTGACATATTGCACCATCGCACTCACACATTCAGGCCATATGCACACGTTCAGTATTTGATGAGTTTTTTACCTCAGGATTTGTAGCCAAAACCAGGAGTGGATGATTAAATACAGAAGTGGTGCAGGTGTTTCTATTAGACTTTTCCTCTGATTGCTCCACTCCTGGTTTTGTCTACAAATCCTGAGGTAAAAAACTCATCAAACACTCAGCGTCTGCACGTGGCCTTAGGTTACATTCCCATGCGCTGAGTTCAGCCTGGTAAATGAGTGATTAACAGTATTATGGGCTTTGGTGCTGTTTACACAGAATGAGGAGACTGGTGGCACAGGACGATCACTCGGAGATTAATCTGTGCCCACAGGATCATGTTATCGGCTCTTCTGCAGCGGGCGATGTGCTGCCGAGAACAAGGATTTCTGTTCCACCATAAACGATCCAATCACCTGATGATGAGCAGCTGTGGGTTCATTCAATGGGGAATTTATAAATATGGAGGCTACATACACACAGTATGTGACACAAAAACTGTATGTTACACCCACAAATGTATATGCACATATAGCACACACATAATAATAATAATCTTTATATAGCGCCAACATATTCCGCAGCGCTTCACAACTCAGAGCTTCATATTTAAATAATCATAAAAAATAGTTATTAGAAAATATAATACAATACAAAAAACAATACAATAATTAGAGCAAAATAGTGGCAGCCCTGCTCATAAGAGCTTACAATCTAACAATGAGGTGGGGGTGACACAAAGTACAGGTACTTATTTACAATCATGGTATAGTCAACTTGAGGAGATGGGGAACAGATAGGAGCAGCATACAGTGTTGGCCAAAAGTATTGACACCCCTGCCATTCTGTCATACTCAGCATCTTCCTGAAAATGATTGCAATCACAAATTCTTTGGTATTATTATCTTCATTTAATTTGTCTTCAATGAAAAAAACACAAAAAGATTTGTCCTAAAGCCAAATTGGATCTAATTCCACACCAAACATTAAAAAGGGGGTGGACAAAAGTATTGGCACTGTTAGAAAAATCATGTGATGCTTCTCTAATTTGTGTAATTAACAGCACGTGTAACTTACCTGTGGCACCTAACAGGTGTTGGCAATAACTAAATCACACTTGCAGCCAGTTGACATGGATTAAAGTTGACTCAACCTCTGTCCTGTGTCCTTGTGTGTACCACATTGAGCATGGAGGAAAGAAAGAAGACCAAAGAACTGTCTGAGGACTTGAGAAACCAAATTGTGAGGAAGCATGAGCAATCTCAAGGCTACAAGTCCATCTCCAAAGACCTGAATGTTCCTGTGTCTACCGTGCGCAGTGTCATCAAGAAGTTTAAATCCCATGGCACTGTGGCTAACCTCCCTAGATGTGGACGGAAAAGAAAAATTGACAAGAGATTTCAACGCAAGATTGTGCGGATGGTGGATAAAAAACCTCGACTAACATCCAAACAAGTTCAAGCTGCCCTGCAGTCTGAGGGTACAACAGTGTCAACCCGTACTATCCATCGGCATCTGAATGAAAAGGGACTATGGTAGGAGACTCAGGAAGACTCCACTTCTTACCCCGAGACATTAAAAAGCCAGGCTGGAGTTTGCCAAAACTTACCTGAGAAAGCCTAAAACATTTTGGAAGAATGTTCTCTCTTTTTGGGCAAAGGCATCAACATAGAGTTTACAGGAAAAAAAAAAGAGACATTCAAAGAAAAGAACACGATGCCTACAGTCAAACATGGCGGAGGTTCCCTGATGTTTTGGGGTTGCTTTGCTGCCTCTGGCACTGGACTGCTTGACCATGTGCATGGCATTATGAAGTCTGAAGACTACCAACAAATTTTGCAGCATAATGTAGGGCCCAGTGTGAGAAAGCTGGGTCTCCCTCAGAGGTCATGGGTCTTCCAGCAGGAAAATGACCCAAAACACACTTCAAAAAGCACTAGAAAATGGTTTGAGAGAAAGCACTGGAGACTTCTAAGGTGGCCAGCAATGAGTCCAGACCTGAATCACATAGAACACCTGTGGAGAGATCTAAAAATGGCAGTTTGGAGAAGGCACCCTTCAAATATCAGGGACCTGGAGCAGTTTGCCAAAGAAGAATGGTCTAAAATTCCAGCAGAGCATTGTAAGAAACTCATTGATGGTTACTGGAAGCAGTTGATCGCAGTTATTTTGGCTAAAGGTTGTGCAACCAAGTATTAGGCTGAGGGTGCCAATACTTTTGTCTGGCCCATTTTTGGAGTTTTGTGTGAAATGATCAATGTTTTGCTTTTTGCTTCATTCTCTTTTGTGTTTTTTCATTGAAGACAAATTAAATGAAGATAATAATACCAAAGAATTTGTGATTGCAATCATTTTCAGGAAGAAACTGAGTATTATCTGATAGAATTGCAGGGGTGTCAATACTTTTGGCCAACACTGTAAGTGGCCACCAACCATTATTTGTGATGCATTTGAGACTGGTTGAGCTGATAGGCTATGTCTAAATGACTTTGACTAGGGATCCTGATAGGCCGCCCTAAAAAGATGTGTTTATAGGGATCGCCTGAAACTATGTAAGGGGCCTTTCACACTTGCGTTTTTTTCCTGATTTGGAAGATCAGGAAAAAACCTGATTCTTATAGGATTCATTTTTTTTGCCCATTCTCTTTAATGATTTCAGCAGAAAACATGAAGCAACAACATTCTACCTGACAAAATTAAAGTGAATGGGCAAAATACTGTAAGAATCGGGTTTTTCCTGATCTTCCAAATCAGGAAAAAAACGCAAGTGTGAAAGGCCCCTAAGTTGTGTTTACACCTAAGGGCCGCTTTACATACACCAACTTTTGTGTCCAACTTCTGAACAGATCTCTGGTTGCAGTGAAATCATGGACACATTGCTCCATTTTGTACACAGCCACAAAATGGAGCAATGTGTCCATGATTTCACTGCAACCAGAGATCTGTTCAGAAGTTGGACACAGAAGTTGGTGTATGTAAAGCGGCCCTAATGTCTTGGGGTAGAGCCAGGGGCGTAACTACCGGCATAGCAGACGTAGCAGTCGCTTTGGGGCCCGGCCCTTGTGGGGGGCCCGGACCCAGCGCCGCTACGCCGCTATCCGGTCAGCTACAGGCCCCCAGTGTTTATATACAGGCCCCCCACTCCTCCTCTGCTGCACACGTCACCTGTAAAGGAATACATCATACTTACTTATCTCTGCCGGCTGCCGCCGCTCTGCACCGCGCTCCGTCTTCATCCAGCTTCTTCCTGGTTGTGACGTCATTTCCTGCGCCCGGCGGTCACAACCAGGAAGAAGCTGGATGAAGACGGAGCGCGGTGCAGAGCGGCGGCAGCCGGCAGAGATAAGTAAGTATGATGTATTCCTTTACAGGTGACGTGTGCAGCAGAGGAGGAGTGGGGGGCCTGTATATACCCACCAGGGGCCTGTATACTACCACCAGGGGCTCTGTATACTACCACCACCAGGGGCCTGTATACTACCACCAGGGGCTCTGTATACTACCACCACCAGGGGCCTGTATACTACCACCAGGGGCTCTGTATATACCACCAGGGGCTCTGTATACTACCACCACCAGGGGCTCTGTATACTACCACCACCAGGGGCTCTGTATACTACCACCACCAGGGGCTCTGTATACTACCACCACCAGGGGCTCTGTATACTACCACCACCAGGGGCTCTGTATACTACCACCACCAGGGGCTCTGTATACTACCACCACCAGGGGCTCTGTATACTACCACCACCAGGGGCCTGTATACTACCACCAGGGGCCTGTTTACTACCACCAGGGGCTCTGTATACTACCACCACCAGGGGCTCTGTATACTACCACCACCAGGGGCTCTGTATACTACCACCACCAGGGGCCTGTATACTACCACCAGGGGCCTGTATACTACCACCAGGGGCCTGTATACTACCACCAGGGGCCTGTATACTACCACCAGGGGCTCTGTATATACCACCACCAGGGGCCTGTATACTACCACCAGGGGCTCTGTATATACCACCACCAGGGGCCTGTATACTACCACCAGGGGCCTGTATATACCACCACCAGGGGCTCTGTATACTACCACCAGGGGCCCTGTATACCACCACCAGGGGCCTGTATATACCACCACCAGGGGCCCTGTATACCACCACTGGGGCCTGTATATACCACCACTGCGGAGGCTGCTGTAATACTGCTGGGGCCTGTATATACCACTGGAGAGGCTGCGGTATACCACTGGGGCTGCTGTATATACTGCTGGGGCCTGTAAGGGGGTGTGTCTTGAAGGGGCGTGTCATTGGGGGGGCGTGTCTTGGAGGGGCGTGTCATTGGGGGCGTGTCTTGGAGGGGGCCCCGTTCAAAAGTTTGCTATGGGGCCCTGCCAGTTCTAGTTACGCCCCTGGGTAGAGCATTCCAGAGAATTGGTGCAGCTCAGGAGAAGTCTTGGAGCCGGAAGTGGGAGGTTTGGATTAATGCAGAAGTGAGTCTGAGGTCACTTCCAGAGTGAAGGGAACGGGTGGGGTGATAGAGATGAAGAAGATGCCCCCCACAATATGGTATCACCTAATGAATAAACCTTCACTTATCCCCAGTCCTGATGCAGATACAGATGATTTGGTTGGCAGGTGTCATAGGTGTATAAGGCTCTCTCTCGCTCTCTTTCTGCCTCAAATAAAATAATTGCCTCTTTTGGTTATCTTTATTATATGGAAGATGCCTTATCTCTTTCTATTCATCAGAATGGAGAATGATCTCTTTCTCAACCGCTAAAACTGTGATCTTAATTTTTCACCTTTTCAATAATCCTCATTAGTTACAACATACAAGCTTTTGATTGTTCAGGTGACGCCCTGCACTACTGTAGTGCATAGTACTATCCCTGCCTGTCAGTGAATACTAACAGCCCCATATAAATGAGAAGTTTTGTCCAAAAGATCAATCAGCTCATGCCCATATCTAATGACTGCACACAAACATTCTTCTCGGGTGGGATTTCGTATGGTTTGCAAGAGAGAAGTTTTCTCCAGGCCCCTTCCACGACAGCATAGGACAGTGATGGCGAACCTTTCTGAGGCCGAGTGCCCAAACTGCAACCCAAAACAAAATTATGTATGGCGAAGTGCCAACACTGTAATTTAACCTAAATTACAGCAGTGGTTATCTATCACAAGCGCTGCACAGGGGGGAGAGCCAGCAGATGCTAACTCTCTTCCCTGTACAGGGCATGTAGTCCTGAAACACTGATGATCAATTCAATTATTTTAACAATTAATTGATTTTAAACTTACCTTTGCAGTCTTCTCTTCTCTTCAGCAGTGGTCAGACAGCTCATTGTCAGCCTCATGTCTGTGTCCATCCTGCCCCTTGTCAGCCTCATGTCTGTGTCCATCCTGCCCCTTGTCAGCCTCATGTCTGTGTCCATCCTGCCCCTTGTCAGCCTCATGTCTGTGTCCATCCTGCCCCTTGTCAGCCTCATGTCTGTGTCCATCCTGCCCCTTGTCAGCCTCATGTCTGTGTCCATCCTGCCCCTTGTCAGCCTCATGTCTGTGTCCATCCTGCCCCTTGTCAGCCTCATGTCTGTGTCCATCCTGCCCCTTGTCAGCCTCATGTCTGTGTCCATCCTGCCCCTTGTCAGCCTCATGTCTGTGTCCATCCTGCCCCTTGTCAGCCTCATGTCTGTGTCCATCCTGCCCCTTGTCAGCCTCATGTCTGTGTCCATCCTGCCCCTTGTCAGCCTCATGTCTGTGTCCATCCTGCCCCTTGTCAGCCTCATGTCTGTGTCCATCCTGCCCCTCATTATACCGTGGCTTGAAATAAAAAAAACAAATCATACTCACCTAGTACTCCCGCCTTCACCGCTCCTCTTCTCGCGTCTTCCGTCCCAGCGTCATATGACCACGGTCATGTGACGCCGGCAGGGCGGAGCTTGGAGAGAGTGTCGGAGATGCGGAGGAAGGAGAATTCTCCGATCCGACACGGCTTTGAACTGCCGGCGCCATCATGCCGGCAGTACAAAGCTGCAGTGACAGGCGACGCCGCGTGCCAGGGAAAACGGCTCTGCGTGCCATCCCTGGCACGCGTACCATAGGTTCGCCATCACTGGCATAGGAGGTTGCCTCTCCATGCCCTAATTGGGACAGGAAGCACAAGAGAGGTTAAAAGGACCCTCCCACCAGCCACAAGCCAGTGCCTTTCCTGTCCTCATGGGGCATGGAGAGGTTTTTTCTCTGTGCTGTGGCGGCCAGCGAGCTTCAGCATACCTTTTTCCTTTTGATGCTGGGCAGTCTTGGTCGAGCTCGGCTCCTCCTCAACTGCTCCCATGGTGTTGCACTATGGGACCAATACCTGGCCCTCTGGATCCCCGGTGGGGGTGATGCGGGCTGTGGTATCCCTGGTCAGCGGCCTCCTCTGCTGGGGGAGCCTGCTGGCTGCTTCCCGCGCGCATGCACGCTGTCCCGTGCGGCCGGAATTGACGCCGGTGGGCGGGACTTCCAGTCAGGTGCTTTCCCGGCGGGAGAGCGGCACTTGTCGGGACTCGGTGGGGCAGCATACAGGCACATCTCTCCTGAGGCGGCCTGCCCAGGACCCGGCGCGGGAAGTGGGGAACCTTTTTTCAAACACTGGGAGGGGCAGGCCTTTCTGGATGTAGGCTGCCCTGAAACCGGCTGAACCATTGTAAGCTCCTGTGCGGGTGGTGCCCTTGCATCAGGCACAGCCCAGTGTTCCCCCTGCCTCAGTAAGCTGGGGGGGTCCTTATCGTCCGGCTGACGGTCCCTTACCCTGTGGGTTTTCCTGGGGAGACGACACTGTTCCTGGGAATGCTATTGCATGCCCAGCTTGTGTGAAGGACTTCCCATTATGCTGGGATGTCGCGGTGTCGGAGCTGCGCGGACGACATGGGTCTCCCTTGCCTGGTGAGATGGTCCAGAGTAGACCAGACTGGTTTCCCTGTCCTCCCTCGCACCAGAGACTCCTAAAGCTGGGCCTTCCTCCCCAAAAAAAATGAGGAAGCTCCAGGCTGCCCCTTCTGGCTGTGAGGTGTTTGATTCAGCCTCTGATATGCCCACTGTAGCCTCTTCTTCCTGACAGGCTGTGCTTGGACAATTCCTGGTTTCCTCGGTTACCATGGGGCTCTTGTTTGTGGCTGTTCAGAGCATTATGGGTTGCGAGAGGAGCGAGTCCTCTCCTCCGTCAGGACGAGTGGTTTGCTGGGCTCACATCTGCTAAGCTGCCTGTTTTTCCGGTTCATTCCTCCTTTCTGGCTCTCATCTCTCAGGAATGGGATTTCCTGAGTTCCGTTTCCAGAGTGATCTCGGTCGCACGTTCCTCCTGAGTTCCCTTGGTTTACCCAAAGGGTGGACGTGAGGGGGTACAGCCACTCTCCTTTGTAAATAGGAGCTCTCTGTGGCGCAGTTGGTAAAACAACTGGATAAAAGCCTGATCTGTTCTGTTAGCGTCCTCTCTTTACAGGCCCGCTGGACTGAACGATTGAGTTCTTTATGAAGCGTTCGTGGGAGGCCTCCTCCTCTAGCTTACGGGCGAGTTTCGCTTCTTGTGTGTCTAGATCCCTCCTTAACTGGCTGGATCTGTGGGTATCCCATGTTTCCCTAGGCACCCTTGGGAAGTTCTCCTTGATTCCTTTCCCTTGGCCTGGCAGCACCCTGTGCACTCTCAGTCACCTCCACGGACTCTGTACGTTCGACAACCAGGATATCGGCTTCTGCCAGCCGGCTTTGTGGCTGTCAGTGTGAAGTGGGGATCCCACTTCCGAACTGCAGCTGGGCTCGATCCCCTTCACAGGTGATTTGGTATTCGGGCCAGCTTTGGTGGAGATCCTGGAGAAGGCAACTGTCCGCGGGGCTCTTGCGGTGCATGAGCCCCCCTGGACACGGCCATTTTGTTCTTCGGTGCCTCGGAACTCCCAGTCCCACAGGACTGGGTAATCCGGACGGTGGAGTTCCCAGAAGGGTAGAGGGGACCATATCCTTGTCCCTTCCCGTCTGCAGCAGCAACAGCCTGCCTAATGGTGACTCGGTCCAGGGGAGGGAGGGAAGCCGACTTGCGGCCTTTCTCCCCTTGTGGTGGCAGATTTTGTTGGCGGTGGATGATAGGGGTCCTTTCGGCTCCTCTTCGAGTTCGGGTCTCCAGGTTCCCGGCCTGCCTTTGCAGGGCGCGCAAGGTATCCTATACGCAAGGGTGCGGGATTTCCTGCTTGCAAAAGCCTCATTTCCATGCCATGGAGTGGTGTTAGGTCTACTCCCACCTCTTCTTGGTCAGGATGCCATCTGGGGTCTCCCGGGTCCTTATCTGCCTGACACGCTCAACCTACATGTCAGGTACGAGCGTTTCCGAATGGAGTCTTTTCCTCTCAGCGATTCCGTTGGTGGGCGACACCACCAGATGGCTACAACCGATTTGATGGGCTCTTGCTTTCCCGTTCCCTTTCCTCCTCGGCACCGTAAGTTCTTCATCTTCGCACTTCCAGTTCACTGTCTTTCCCTAGGGCTCTCCTTGGCTCCCTGAATTCTCTCGGAGCTGTTGACGGCGGTGGTGGCCTTCCTGTGGGGTCAGGGCAGTTGGTTATTGCCATGTCGGGATGTCTTCCTTCTAGTTGCTCCCTCCGCTCATGCCTTCCACGACAGCACTTATTTCCCTCCCTATTTCCTTGTGTTTCCTGGCATGTGTTCCTATTCCTCCTGCTATGGTTCTTTGTAAGACACTGGCTTGTGGGAGGTGGGAGGGTCCTTTTAACCTCTCTTGTGCTTCCTGTCCCAATTAGGGCGTGGAGAGGCAACCTCCTATGCTGTCGTGGAAGGGCCCTAGAAAAGGAATTAACGGTAAGAATAATTCTATTTTCAGACTCCTCTAGCAGGGGCATGCCAGATCCTTCTCTCATCTGACATCCTCTGTTAGGAGGCCCCCGAACCCATATATCTATTAGTATAAAAGCCCTAATGTGACTTCCGTCTGGATTCACCCGTATCGCTACGTCACATCTGGTCAGAAGCTGTCTGGATACACCCGCTCGGGGTGATCCAAGATGGCCGACCTTTGCCGGTAGTGGGGCTTCCAGAGCCTCACTAGCGACATCGGTACCCTCGGCAGAGCCCCTGTCCCACACATTAAAGTTCCCGCCCCGCACCGGAGCCCTCCGTACCCTCTGCAGCGCCACCGGCCCCACATTATATGCAGCGCCCCTGTCCCCACATGCACCGGAGCCGGTCCTCTTTAATCACGTTGATGCCGCCGACATCTTCCACCGCCGCACGCCTTCCACACATCCTCCCTTCACAATGCCGCCCGCCACGTCTGCCGGCACTTCGTCCTCCACGTCTGCCTTCTCGGCTGCTACGGTTCCCGGACCCCACTGTGCTTATGCCCACCACCAAGATGGCGACCGCCACGTTTGCCGACACTTCACGGACGCCATCTTGGTGGTGGCGATAACTACGAGGGCGTCATGGAACTCTCGCGAGATGCATGACGCCGTTTTAAAAGCCGCCCACTTTCTCTCAGCGCGCCATTTCTCCGCCTCAAGCCTCTCCTTCAGCACTCCTCCGGGACGCCTCCTCCACGCCTCATTCACTCCGCCTCCTCAGTGCGCCATTTCTCCGCCTCAAGCCTGTCCCTCAGCACTCCTCCGGAACCCCTCCTCCATGCCTCACTCACTCCGTACAAGATAAGATTAACTTTAATATGGTTTAAATAAGAAATTTTTTTGCCTGTCAGCCTGCCATTCCTTACCACTCCTCTTGCTGCAGACCATTGCTATTGAGCCTTGCAGCAGAACATTGATATAAAGCCTGCCAGGAGACCATTCTTATTAACTCTTGGAAGAGACCATTCCTATTAACCCTTGAAGGAGACCATTGCTATTAACCCTTGCACCAGACCATTGCGATTAACCCTTGCAGGTGACAATTGCTATTAACCCTTCCAGGACACCAATGCAATTTCCCCTTGCAGGACAACATTCCTATTAACCCTTCCCGGAGACCATTGATATTAACCCTTGCAGGAGACTTTTGTTGTCAACCCTTGCAGGAGACCATTCCTATTAACCTTTGCAGGAAAACATTGATATAAACCTATTCCATATGTAGAAAAAATGAGCGGCACTCACTGGTGTAGATAACGTCAGTTTATTACAGCCTGGTTACAGGCATGGCATGATGAGGGGAGGGAGAAGTGCAGACGATTGGCACCGTTTCGTGGCAGAAGACCTGACCGGAAGAAGCGGCCTTCTGCCATGAATTGGTGCCTGTCATCTGCACTCCTCACTCCCTCCCCTCATCATGCCATGCCTGTAACCCGGCTTTAATAAACTGAAGATATCTACACCAGTGAGTGCCGCTCATTTTTTCTACATATGGAATATGTTCAATGGACTGTTTTAGCGTGCACCACTGGTTAGGTGTGTCTGCACCTGGTCCACATTGGATCAACATAAGTGCAGCAGATTGAAGCATATAACGCAGTGCCCAGTGTTTTCCTTTACTTGAGAACTATAGATATAAACCCTTGCAGGAGACCATTACGATTAACCCTTGCAGGAGACCATTGCTATTAACCCTTCCAGGACACCATTGCAATTACCCCTTGCAGGAGACCATTCCTATTAACCCTTCCAGGAGACCATTGATATAAACCCTTGAAGCAGACATTTGCTATTACCAACTGTTCTCAGACTCATTTACCAGTGCCACTATGATTCCTCCCAAGAAGTTATTTTGTCTTTTAACAGGGCCATGTTTTTGTGAACAGCTAAAGAGATGGGTGGGATGGCTGTTCACCACATCTCCTTCTCAAGGTGTGCTGCTCACAGTGCCACACAACACATTGTCAACACTAAATCACCATCCTCCCGATGCAATAGCATCGGGCCTTAATCTAGTGTTCTATAGACAACCAAATTAATTCAACTTTACATGAGTTTAAAATCTATCAAATAAAAGCCCAAAAAAATAAAAGTTAAGTAGAAACGATGTCCAGATCCCCGTGAAATGAGCAGTTTCAACAAACTTTAGCCTAATGGGATGGGAATCTTAAGAAGTAACTTAAACATAATGTTGTAAAACAATAAAAAATACCAACGCTGCTTGGGTCCCAGTCAGTCTCTGCATTCCTTGGTCAGTCCCAAAGAACTTGTGATTCTTATGGCCACGTCACACGCTTCAATTTTATGTACGATATCGCTTGAGCGATCTGCTTTTTTGATCGCTTAAGCGATATTGTTTGTGCGTCGCTGCGTGCAATCAAGCGATTTTACATTGTAAAATCGCTTCATTGTTTGATCGAAGATTTGTGAACATGTGTGACACCGGCAGACAACCGATAACACAGCTCCCAGCGCCTCTCACAAGCGCTGGGAGCTGGTATCCAAGGTAAACTGCGGGTACCTAGGCAGCGCGCGCTGCCTAGATACCCGACGTGTACCTTAGTTACCAGCCTCCTCCCCTCACCGGCTGGTATCTAAGGTACACAGTGGGTAACTAGGGACCCTAGTTATCCGCTGTGTACCTTAGATACCAGCCGGTGAGCGGAGGAGGCTGGTAACTAAGGTACACGTCGGGTATCTAGGCAGCGCGCGCTGCCTAGATACCCGCAGTTTACCTTGGAGACCAGCCTGCTCCCGCTTACTGCAGGCTGGCAGCGGGAGTAAGACATCATGGAAACGATATTTAAATCGTTTCCACGATGTCTCTGGTCTGTGTGACAGCTCACCAGCGATCTGAACGATCTTGTTAGCGATCGCGCGTGCATGTGATCGCTAACAATATCGTTCATAAAATTGAAGCGTGTGACGGCACCCTTAGGGTACCTTTACACGTCGCAACATTGCATGCAATTTCACTTGCAACTTACTGGTTGCAGTGAAATCATGGACACATTGTTAGATTTGTACACAGCAACAAAATAGAACAATGTGTCCATGATTTCACTGCAACCAGCAAGTTGCAAGTGAAATTGCATGCAATGTTGCGACGTGTAAAGGTACCCTTACAGCCAATAAAGCAGGGGCCAAATAGCCAGTGATTGGGATCATGGAGGAGATGTCTTAGCAATTTAACTTATGTTCCAGTCCGTACGAGACAGGAGAGAATAAAAGATCTACACGTTCTATCTCCTGATATGTTTCCCTTATTATCTCCAGTCATTGTATTATTACACAGGATCTTTATGATGTTACATCGTCATCTTCTCCCCATTCAGGTCCCTACAATATCGGATCCTCTCACATCTTCTATACAAGAGAATTCTCCTGATTGACCATCAAGGATGGATCTGGACAGGGACAAGATGGCGGAGAGGATCTTCCACCTCACCCTAGAGATCCTCTTCCTTGTTACTGGAGAGGTGAGAGATTGTGATGACAATGTCACATGACATCATTCTTATCTATGGACAGAATAACAGATGACAGAACTGGAGAGGTGAGGACTCTGGAAATGTCTGGAGACTGGAGATTTATTAATGTGTCTCTCCATAACCAGGATTACACAGTAGTGAAGAGCTCTAGTGATCTGTGCTGTCAGGACCCTGTGTCTGAGGGAAGAGCCCTGAGCCCAATCACGGGGCCTCCACCTCACCCCCTGATACATGAGGACATCAATGACCAGAAGATCCTACAACTCACCTACAAGATGATTGAGCTGCTGACTGGAGAGGTGACACTGCTGGGAATGCTGCTGCTGCTGGGACATTATACAGTAACGCTATGAAGGGATCGGGGAAAGATGACAATGGTATCATTGTATGTGTCAGGTTCCTATAAGGTGTCAGGACGTCACCGTCTATTTCTCCATGGAGGAGTGGGAGTATTTAGAAGGACACAAAGATCTGTACAAGGACATAGTCATGATGGAGGATCCCCGGCCGCCCCTCACATCACCAGGTAATAGACAGGACTAAATACACACGGCCTATAATGATCTGTATGTAAAGAATGAATTCAGTCCTGTATGTGTCTCCTCCAGGTCTATCCAGTAAGAGGACAACACCAGAGAGATGTCCCCGTCCTCTTCTCCCACAGGACTGTAAACAAGAAGATCCCGATGTTCCTCCGGATGATCAGGTAGATGGAGAGAAGGTGTGATGAGATCTCCCTATGATGTGTAGACGGCTGTGAAGGTCTTGTGCTCAGTCTTGTTTTATCCTCCAGTATTCTATGTTTTATACTTGTGTAATGAGAACGGTGGAGATGGCAGATTACAGCTGATCATAGATGGGACTTCTCCATCTGTCTGTGACTTTTACAATCTTTGTTTCAGGGTGAAGATCTGACCCATATTAATACTACAGAGACATATATGAGGGGTGATGAAGATCTGCCCCATATTAATACTACAGAGACATATGTGAGGGGTGATGATGATCTGCCCCATATTAATACTACAGAGACATATGTGAGGGGTGATGAGCGGTGTAAAGAGGAGATTCCTACAGATAACCGCCCAGGTGAGTACTAACCACTAAATGCAGAGAAGTCACAGATTCTTCTCAGTCACCGGCTGTGGCTGCTTTATCGGTGGTGACATCCGGCCATATAGCAATCGTGTGATCACCCTTTTTCTGCTAGACAACATTCTCCTCCCCCTGAAACTGTTGAAGTTAAATTGGGCATTGAAGGCCCTTTCTCTATAGACCTTTCATCCTGGAGATTCTATCTACCTCCTGGAATTACATGATGCTGATCCTTACCTGTCCAGGTCTGTAAACTTCAGAACCAATTAACAGGATACGTAGAATGAAGAAAAATATAATGATGGGCCTCTATGAGAAAGTGGAGGGTAATGGTGTTGTTACGTTCCCAGAATCCGGGTATCTTATTGGATGAATCCCCTTCTCTCCCTTCTGTGCTGCTGAATGTGATCCAATGGTCCCTACAAGACCAGGTCCAGTCTTTCTGGCCAATCCTAGCATTTATGATTGACAACAGTAAATGTGCAGTGAGAGACAAGTGTGAATTTCTGTACAATAAGAACAGATTTTCATTTATCCTGACTTCAAAAATTGGCTAACTTTAAAGACAATTGCGATAAACCACACAAAAAACATTACGCCTACAGCATGATATATCTCTAATCTGTGTGTGGTTGATGGCTGTAATATACATTAATTCACGTCTGCAGGAGAATATATTGACATGGCTCTAGCTCTGGTTTCATGGCATCACTCCACGTCAGAAACTCCATTATATTTTTGATTTTAAGGAAATTCAAAGTACTGCAATCTCGCTCCTGAAATGGGAGACACTAATACTTATTTTTTTACTTTATTTGTCATAGTAGCTGCAATGGTCCATCATAAATGAGTGTAACTCCAGTTGGAATCCTCCCTCCGAACATATCTTCTTGTTTGTGTTGTAATACTTTTTTTATTCTAGGTCCTCTTTTTTTAATAATTTAATTTTGTATGTTATGTTTGATTGTGGTGGGATGGTCCTGCCTCACTTATGTGAGTCTGCAATTTTCTGGTAGACTTTAAATAAAGGTCTCCATTGTCTCTGCCAAATGCCCTAGATCTAAATTTAAGACACCTCTTTGCTTTAAGAAACTCATCAGGAGACTCCAGGTCCGGCGCCCACATGAACGGTCGCTGAAGAGAGCTCCATACCTCCCCTTGCATTGCCGGTCCCCAGCAGATACCATAGCAGAACCGAAGGGTCTAGCTGACACAGGCGTGGCTCCTGTGACTGCGCACAGCAAATAGCGAAGTTCATAAACAGAAGTGGGGCTGCGGTAATGAAGACCTCCTCTCTCACCAAAAGGACAGGCAGAGCTAAGATGGTGCCAGACATGCAGGGGTGACGCGCACCCAGGGCTTGGGTACTCAGCTCTCGGGCTCGGTTGCAGTCTGGGATGTCACAGGTGGCTGCCCGAGTCTGTGGCCCTGGCGGTCAATGAATAAGGGGTTAAATAAAGTATATACAATGTCGTCGTGACGCCACCTGCAGTGTCTGGTGATGCTCACCAGCGCCGCTACAGCCCTCCGGTGGTCATTGGTATTGCGGCAATGATGGTATAGTTCCCCGCAGGCGGGACTGGACCGCCGAGGCAGCGATTCTGGAAAGAGACAGTTTGTGCAGGTAAGAATGCAGCAGAGGCGGTAACTCACTTCACCGGGTACTTTACTGAAAACTTCTTCAAAGTCATTACAGTTCAGCAAGATGTTTCAATTACAAATGCTACAGATGCTGCAAGTGGAATTTCTGGCTGTTAGATGGATCCCTCCTTGTGTGCCTTTCTTATTCCTTTCTTGCCTTGCCTCCCAGTGGCGGTGAAGTCTGACTCTTAAAAATAATCTGACCTCCTGCTGCTTTTCCTAGTCTCCTCTCCCTTGTACCCGTCGGGTGAATCTTTTACTGTCCTTTGCAGGATCTAACTGGAGAACTGATTCCCCTCTTGTGGGCTGTTTGGGAGTCGGGACTGTATTTATAATTGTCATCGGATTCTCTGTGAGCCTTGAAGGTAATCACAGTTGCGGGCTCCGGTACCCGGTTTCTCTTTGGGGCAAACTCTTGGTTACTCTATTCCCCTTCTGGAGTAAACTCCGGCCATCGAGTTTCTCTCTACCCTCTTCTGTTCTGGGATCTTTTCTGTCTTTACTTTCATGGGCCCCTCAGCTGAGGAGACCCTCCTTGCTCCCTCCAGGCCGACTGCCTGGCTCCAACGCTCCGACTAACTAACTCTCTAGTTCCCCCTAGAGGCCACTATATCTCCTCCCGGGGTTCCTCCCACCTACTGATCTAGTGTGTGGATGTTAGCTCTAGGGTTCCACCTACTGACCATAGTTCCAATTGCAGTGGGGTGACTACACCGCTTTTCTGGGTGCAGTACCCCTTTTGTGGCACCTACATGTTGGGGCGCCACAGGAAAGTAAGAGGACCAACAGGCATTCAATGAATAGTACTTTCCAGCAGGAGTCACAGCAGGGCCTAGAGCTGCAGCCACAGGAGGAGGAGGGGGCAGACGAGGGAGAACATGAGACAGAGCTGGGCATTCTGTACAGAGCATTAGCAGCAGAAGTGGCAAGGCTGCTGGCACCTGAGATAAAAAGCACCCTGGAGCAGACAGTGACTGTCTCTCTGCAATGGATGAAAGCATCTATTACCCAACAGGGAGAAAACAGGCAGAAAAGAGGATAAGTGCAACAGAAGACAATATAAATAAACTCCAATCTGAACTGGGAAAAACTATTAAACTGAACCACCAATTGGCAGAAAAAAATTGATGACTTGGAGAACAGATCCAGAAGAAATAATCTCAGATTAATAGGCATCCCGGAGTCCATATCACCAGCCTCTCCCTCCCCATAAGCACTTTTCCCTGTAACATGCAACTACGATGAATAAAGTCGGAATTATCTAAGAAGCACGAGTGCTGCTCATCTATCTGGACATTCGCTTGATCTCATGCTGAGTAGCTGAGCAACGTGCCTCTATCCTCACCTCATGGTTCCAGGTGGAACGAAAGGTCAGTGCCCGGTTTTTCATACTCTTTCGATAATTAAGTTTGTAATAAGATAAGTGAGCAAATGATGTGAGTTGAGACATAACTGCCGAGAAAGACTCTGATGGTTTAGTACATGAAATGATAATATCATCAGCATATAATATAAGCCAGTTTTATGATCTTTATTTCCAACTAATATGCCAGAGATATGAGAGTCAGCACGGATAGAACCGGCCAACGGCTGCACAACCAAGGCAAACATCACCGGAGAGAGCGTGCAGCCCTGCCGGGTGCCGTTGGTTATGGAGAACCGTCTAGACATGAAGCCGGAGGCGAGGATCCTAGCATTGGGGTTAGAATATAAGCTGAGAATTGCCGACAGGATCGGGCCAGAAAATCCAAATTTCTGTAACACCAATTGGAGGTATCCCCAGTGCACCTTATCAAACGCCTTTTCAGCATCCAGGGACAGGAGCGCACTGGGGAACCCCCTCAACTCAGCTATTCCAACGAGGTCCAACATCCTCCTGGAATCGTCTTTCGCCTGCCTTCCAGCCATGAAACCCACCTGATCTGGATCCACCAATGAGGGTAGAATGCGGGAAATTCTGTTGGCCAAAATTTTTGAAAAGGTTTTTAAGTCACAATTTAACAATAATATAGGCCTGTAATCCAGAGCCTTCCCTGGCTTCGGGATTGTGGTGATGGTGGCCTCTAGTTCGGTTGAGGGAATAGTTCCCATCAATTGCCAATGGTAAAAAGTACGGAGTAGATATGGGGCTAGCTGGGCAGAGAAGGACTTATAATAAATGTTAGGGAAACCATCTGGTCCAGGTGCTGAATGTATTTTAGTGGAAGCTATAACTTGTGTTATTTCCGTAGTAGTGAAGGGTAAGTTCAGTTCAGCTAGGTGTTCCGTCGACACCAGTGGGAGTTGTAATTTGTTTAAAAATTTGTCATTAGAGATCAGGTCCGGCTGCAGAGTGTCCTTGTCATCCTTTATATTGTAGAGGCCTGCGTAATACAAAATACAAAAACATCCGCAATCTCCGTAGGGCCTCTCACAATCTTCCCCTCAACAGTTTTCATAGAATCAATCATTGCGCAAGCAAAACGTTTCTTAATTCTCCTTGCCAACACAGCTCCAGCTCTGTCACCCGTTGCATAATGGGTAGTTTTAAGGCATCTCAATCCCCTTTCATATTGTTGTAGCATCGATGCTCTCAACTGGTGCCGTATCTGGAAAATCTGATGAGGAAGATGAGTTTTTATTAACACACTGTAAAACCAAATTAACATACAGATCCAGGAGTATTAAGAATAAAAATACAATCAGTAGGTATTACAAAGATTTGTATACCCCAAAACACCCCCTTCCCCTCCCCCCCCAAACATCACCCAACTAACAGTGCTCTACTATATCCATTGTACTCCAGCCATGTGTGGTAGCAAAAGCGTAATCTAGTTTAAGGCACGTATTACGAAATTAGGATGAACATCTAGTCTGAATGTCCCGCTATAGTCTAATTGTCTATACGAGACGTATTCTGTCATTGATCAAATCAAAGGAGGCTAATCCCGGAGAGTCCAGCCAGCACCCCCATATTTTTAAAAATGTTCCTGGTCGCCCCCTTTTCAAATAAATGTGCTTCTCCATCGTAATCACAAAGTTAAGGTTATTAATATACTCTTTGTGTGTAGGTACCTTATCAGAGATCCAGTGGGAGGCAATCAGCTTCCTGGCCGCAAACAACATTCTAGCAATAGTGAGCTTAAGTGTATCATCCATTCATGCCATCCATATATCCCAGTATACAGACTATCGAATCCCTCGGGGTCTCCACCTGAGTCACTAGGCAAATAATATTGAGTACAATAATGCAATACGCCTGCAGACACGGACATGTCCAAAGCATATGCACAATATCTGCGTTATCTAATATACATTGAGGGCATTTGGAATCATCTCGTATATGCAAATCAAACACCCACTTAGGTGTTCTGTATGCTCTATAAAGAATATATATCTGCGATAAGCGCTTTGGCTTGCTAATGGCCACTTTACACACGGCTACATTTCTAGCTTATCCACAGGTAACTTACTGGCTGCAGTGAAATCATGGAGACATTATTCCATTTGTACACAGCAACAAGATAGAACCATGTCTCCATGATTTCACTAAGTTACCTGTGGATAAGCTAGAAATGTAGCCGTGTGTAAAGTGGCCATAAGAGATAATTTAGGAATTATGTGCATGATCGAGTCCCACTTCTCCGTGACGAGCCCCAACTGTGCCTCCCACTTCGGTAGTGCAGTTATTGAGTGTTTAGACAGACGCACTCGCAGAAGACCGCCATATATGAAGGATATTAACCCCTTAGTGGTTGTCTGCAAACCAAGCATACTGACAATACTGTCCTGTGGGATAATAATTGGAGATTTCTTACTTCGCTTGCCATATGCGTGCCAAATCTGCAGGTATTGATAAACATAGAGTGATGCAACAGGAACTACTTTCAGAGATCTTCATAAGATTTAAGAATACCTCCATTCAGTAACTGTAATATCCACCAAATTCCTATTCTTCTCCATTGCGCAAAGCCCTTAAGGGATAACAGTTCAGGCAAATGGGGGTTCTCCCAGATAGGGGAGTAGATCATACAATCTGTTATACCCCTGAGTTGTTTAAGTTTGTTCCAGATTTTAACCATGAGCAGTATAGTAGGGCATTTCGAGGTATAGGCACGGAACATTCCAGCCTCTAGTTTAGAGATTACTGATCCCCGTCCCACCAAGAATTAAGTATTTTCCCCACTGAGTCATTCACTTTACAGTTAGCTCCTCCTGCCAAATGCGGACACTGGGATGACAAGCCCGGGGTTGGATAAGGCCAGTCCCCCCTCATCCTTAGACATCTGCAGATGTTCAAGCTTCATACGTGCACACCGTTGTTGCCAAATAAATCCCCTGAAGACGGCATTGATTTTATGGAATCTGTTCTGAGGAATCCAGATTAGGGCATTGTGAAGAATATATAGTAATTGCGGCAAAAGTACCATTTTTATTCAATTTACCCTTCCCACCACGGAGAGATGTAATTTGGACCAGGTCCGGACTTTATTTTTGATTTTTTTTTTTTGAAACATCATATTTATTCAATTTTCCACCAAAGTTTTCTTCCAACAAAAATAGTTTACATTCGGTATAATCATAATATACAAAATCAGAGCAAGACAATCATACAAAAATTAAACAAACATTAATATAGACATTTTTGCATGTCAAATCGGTGTATTTATCATATAACAAAAACCACAATGCTCCCAAATCTCCAAGTAATATCCAAGTGCCGCAAGATATGGGCAAGGACCCCTCCAATACCACCTATTCAAGGCTTTGTGTCTCAATATCTAATACCGTTTATATTCCAGCGGTGGATGTACGAGACCTTGCCATCTTATAAATCTATCTGTAAGTGTGAGTCCCTATCTTTACTCCCCTATAACATATTTCTTATCCTACATCTAGTCGTCCCAAAGTCCCCCCTAATTCCTCCAGAAGGTACCATGAAGTGTCTTTAAGTGGGACCATGATATGACGTATCGCTTCCCCTGAGGTCTTGGCTTCTATGAAGCTCCTCCATTTCTCCATGAAGGCCACCATCATCGCCTCCTTATCTCTTAGCACCTCTCGTCTATCTATTTCCAGCGCTCTGTCCAAGCCCATCACCATGTCAGACTCTCCCGGTAAATCCGGTCGTAGCCAGAAAAGGAGTAGCAGGCGTTTCGCTAACAGCATAAGGACATGAGCCAAACGCAAGGCCCCTCTGTGACTCCCAGGCGTCTCCAAGTCCTGGAATATCCATTTTGAGGGTTCCATAGCATAGTGATATTTACAGTAACTATAGAGCAGGGCATCTACCATGCTCCAGAATACTTGGACCTTAGGGCATTTCCATATACCATGTATCATATCAGTTTTTTCCCGCTGACATTTCGGGCAATTAAGTAGGCGATCTGGATTGGATACAGAACGCGGGAAGTTAAATCCGTACACCATTGCATGAATGATGCGGAAATGTGAATCTCTCCACTGTTCACTGGAAATATAGCGCCGTACTTTATCCCACCCTGTCAAAATACTGTCCTGCACTGAGTCATCCTCCAAATATCTCCTTCACACGGAGAACAATCCCGAGTCCCCACTCGGTGACAGAATGACCCTAAGTTCCCTATATATGGAAGAGATGCTCAGCTGGGAAGATTCCATGTTAATTAGTCTGTCACAAACGTTTGGGGACAGTTCCTTGGATACATCACGTAGTCGTGCCATGACGTGATTTTTTATTTGCATATATTGGAGACCCTGTGTCCCCCCCAGTCCAAAATTGCCCAGAATCTCCAACCCCGTCATCCAACGTCCTTCCGTCTTATGTAGCAGATCGCCCATCTTCAACACCCCCTTCCTTCTCCAGTCTCTGAATAGTGCGTTGTCACGTCCCATAGTAAAGTCAGGGAAGGCCCATGGATTAAGATGTTTAGAGACCCTCCAGGACAGGCCACATTTCTTCCTGACCGCCTTCCATGCTGCAATTGTGTCCTTGCAGACAACGGCTGACTTGATATGAGGCGGAATGCTTGCTAGGGATGAATGTAGGAGGGAACAACGGTCCCAAGGGGCACAGAATTCCACCTCAAGTGGGCCAGCAGAATATCTGTTAGCAGCTGTGATCCACTCTACTACGTGCCGCAGCAAACATGCCAGATTATAACCCCTCAAGTCAGGTAAGTTTGTACCCCCCTCAGCTCGCGGTAACATCAACGTACCCAGACGAAGTCTAGGTCTCTTTCCCTTCCACACGAACAAAGGAGAATGCCTTATTAATCCTACATACGTCAACATGTTTCAACAGTAGGGGAATCGTTTGTAAAGGATAGAGAAGTCGGGCAAAACTTACCATCTTTACTAAATGACATCGACCCAACAGGGAAAGTGGAAGATTTGCCCACCTTTTCAGTTCCTGTTCAATTTTGTCAAAAAGTGGGGAGTAATTAAGGGTGTAGACCTGGCTCGGTGTCCTGCCTAACTGGATCCCTAGGTATTTGATGTGAGAGTTGGCCAACGGAATTCCCAATGCGTTCGCAGTTTCCCTTAAAGCTCCCCCCCCTCTAATACTCAGTATTTCGCATTTTCGTCTGTTTAAGGAAAACCCCGCAAAGATTCCAAATGACTCAATGCCCCTAATCAACATAGGCAGATCACTTTCCGGGTTATCCAAAAAGAGAACGATATCATCTGCGAACAGAGCAGATTTCACCTCGCAGCGTCCCACTTTAATTCCTGAAAATGGGCTAGCATTATTAATGTATCTCGCCAGGGGCTCCAGGGCTATATTAAACAATAGAGGCGATAGTGGGCACCCCTGCCGAGTCCCTTTCTGTAGCGGAAATTTCGGTGACAGGAAGCCCGGGGTGTGCACCCTCGCAGTAGGGTTAGAATAAAGATTAGAAATAAAGCTACGAAATCTGCCCTCTATGCCCATTCTATTCATAACCAGATCCAGCCATGGCCACCGGACATTATCAAACGCCTTTTCTGCGTCCAAGGTGACCATGGCCGGATCTTTCCCCTCCTGTCTGGCACTATTTCGCACCACGTCCAACACCAATAACGCCTTGCGGATGTTAGTCACTGCGGAACGCCCTTTAACAAACCCAGATTGGTGAGCCTCAATGAGTTCTGGGAGGACCTGGGCCAGCCTGTCTGCCATTATTTTAGATAGAAGTTTAAGGTCCACATTTACGAGAGATATAGGCCTGTAATTTGCCGGATTTTCTCTATCTTTATCTCCTTTGGGCAACAATTTAATATAGGCCATATTCGTGTCGTCAGGTATAGGGTCACCCATGGTAAATCTATTAAACATCCCCGTCAGTGTTGGGGTCACCTCCTCTCTCAGGATTTTATAAAACTCCCCCGTATAACCGTCTGGGCCTGGTGCCTTATTAGTACCCAATTTCCTGATGGCTGAGTCGACCTCGGATTCCGATATGGGTTTGTTAAGAACGTCCAGATCTGCTTCCGAGATCGAGTCAAGGTGTATCTTTTGTAACCAATCTTCTCCTCCCGACATTTGTTCTCCCTGTACTCTGTAAAGCTTTCGGTAAAAGTCTCCCAGTACATTATTAATGTCTCTTGGGCTAGTAACCACTTCCCCACCCTGACGACGTAGTCCCATAATCGGATTAGGTAATCTGCGACCCCTAGCCAGGTTCGCCAGTAACTTCCCCGCCTTATCGCCAAATCTATTTAGATCCACGTCCAGCTGACCACGTATCATGATTTCCCTGGTCTCTGCCAATCTGTCAAAATCTTTTCTCGCCTCTGTCCATTTCTGTCTGTCGGACTGATTACATGTGAGGCGGAATGTCCTGTAAGCGTCTGTGACTTTCGCGCTGGCCACTGAGTACTGTTCTGTCAGCTTCTTCTTTTGTGTTAAAGTATGAGCAATAATTTGTCCTCTAACCACTGCCTTCCCCGCTCCCCAGAACAACGTATGGTCATCTTTGTGGGTCGTGTTATCTCTCGAGAACTCAAGCCACCATTCTTTAAGTCTGGTCCTAAAGTCTCCCAGTTTCGACAGATGTGAGGGAAAGCGCCACAGGATGTCCGATCCTTTAGGTTGAACATCAAGGATGTCCAAAGACACCGGACTGTGGTCTGAGATGACCATTGGCTCAATCTCTGCACCCTCTATGGATCGCAACATTTTCGCATTCACCAGGAACATATCTAATCGTGACCAAGACGAGTGGGGGTACGAGTAATGAGTATATTCCAACTCCTGTGGGTGTAGAGTTCGCCACACATCTGCCAAACCCGAAGACCTCACCATGTCAGCTAATGCTCCTCCCCGCCTAGGTGCTCCTATAAGACCGGAAGTCCCGTAGGTATCCCTCCTCCTATCCAAATCTTCAGTCATTACTTCGTTGAAGTCGCCTCCAATTATTATATTTGGTTCACTATCCTCCAACCACCTCGTCTGTAAATCTCTAAGGAACTGACCCCGCGGGCCGTTTGGAGCATAGATGTTATATAGACTTAACCGTTGAGCCTTTACTTCCAGGACTAAATGTAGTACCCTCCCCTCTTGGTCTCTAGATACCGATACCTCAGTATGAGCTAGATGTTTGTTAACTAGTATTAATACCCCAGCTTTACGGTCTTGTGCACCTGAAATCCATCCCGCTCCCACCCATTGCTTTTGCATGTAATGTAACTCATGTTGCCTAAGATGTGTCTCCTGTAAAAGGGCAATGTCCACCTTAAGTCTTTTCAGATGTCTAAGCACCATATGTCTCTTATTGGGGGACCTAAGCCCCTTAACATTCCAGGTTATTACTCTAACCATTTTTCATAACGTCATGAGGAGAAAAGTAGGCACCCAGCCCACCCCAGAGTCTCGGATTGACGACTAGATAGTATAGTACCCATTTCATGTGTTGGGAAATCAGAGCATCCAATGATACAGCACTATATACTTGGAGTAATAAACCTATTGGGAGCAACAACACAACCACAAAAAATAGACTGAAACAAACAACCCTCCCCTTATTAGTCATCACCCGACCACGTCGGGCACACGAGATGGGAACTTCAACAAACAAGTTTCCTCTTGGGAAAATGTCTTTCCTTAACCCCATGGCTTCCTTTTTTCTGTGCTGACGCGGCCCGCCCTGAGCCTTACGCCTGATATTCACATATACGGAACCATTCCAAGAAGGCCGTTGAATTGGTATATGTTGCCTTGGACATGTAAGCTTATACATACCCCCAACTTCAGATATAATATACATCCCTTCCCAGAAAGAAAAGAAAAGAGAAAGAGAAAAAAAAAAAACAACACCAGTAGTAAGGGAGGCACATTAGGGCAATCAGACTATGGAGTGAACTTCTCATCATATGATATTCACGTAAAAAGAGAGATGAAGAGAGAGAAAGGTAGAGAAAAGAAAGGAAGGGGAGAAATGAAAGAAGAGGAAGAAAGTGGGACATATAGGAGAGCGAATGAGAGGGAGAAATTGCGAGGTGGAGGGGGGAAGGAGAGGGGGGGAATACCGGGGGGGGAGGGAAGAGGAGGATGTAGAAATAGAAGTGAGAGGCAAGAGAGTAATTGTGTGAATGTGGGGGGAATAGAGGAGGGGAAAGGAGTGTGTAGAGATATGTATATGAGAGGGATGAAAAGGGGACGAAGAGGTTTAAGTTCAAGATTGAGATTGAGTCGGTGAGAAAGTATATGGAGTACATATAGATGTACGGGAGTGAAGTGGGAACGTCATATGAGCGGAAACAAAAAAGAAGAGAGGGAGGATTGAAAATGGGAACCAACGCTTGCCAGTAGCTTTAGTAGACATGGCTATCCATTAGCATCGGTCTGTCCATGGATCCTCAGGGATAAGATGCCAAGATCATCATAGGGAAGTCACAACTTGTAAAGCAATCCTTCCTTGCTGTGTCACACGTCCGATGCGTTCCCAATCTCAGCTGAGTCCAGTATTGTCTCCGTGCATTGGTCTCTAGATGAGGCTTCCTCACTGGAGCGATGATTACGCCTGCGACGCTGTTGCGTTGTCCAATTTGCGTTGTCAGAGTAACCATCGCGTCCTCCAGGAACCATTTTCTCTGTAACAGCGTCAGCGTACGAGCGTTGTGTCTGGGATCTTGGGGAATTCATGTTCTCTGGCGTGCGACGATGAAACCCAAAGGAAGCACGACCTTGAATAAATTGCATCGCTGCAGCACTGTCTGTAAATGATTTCAGGACACCTTTTGGATCCCGAAACCTGAGTATAGCCGGAAACGCTAGTTGGAAGCGCACGTTTTGTTTAAAAAGCAGGGAGCAGGCTGGACTGAACAGTTTCCTCTTACGTGCCACTGAAGCCGAAAAGTCTTCATATAACCTGACTCTGTGGCCACCCACTATCAATGGGAGCCTTCTGGACCTGTACTCCCTCAGTAGTGTTTCTTTGTCCTTGTAGTCCAGATATCTTGCAATAGCTTGTCTCGGGTTGTCTTGCGGGTCCCGTGGCGGGCCCACTCGGTGCGAGCGCTCAACTCTGCATTTATGTTGCATACCCAGCACCTTTGGCAGTTCCACCTCCCAGATAGCGTCCAGTTGACCAGGTGAGATGGATTCAGGTAGACCCACCAAACGCAGATTATTCCGGCGGGACCGGTTTTCCAAATCATCTAATTTGTCTTCCGAGTACACCGCCTGCTTTTGCAAGCCCGCCACCTGCTCTTCCAAGCGCAGAATTCTGTCTTCAGCTTCTCCCAATCTACGTTCTGCCTCTTGCAGCCGGTCCCCTTGAGCTGATACCGTGCGCTGTAGATCCTGAATCACTTCTGCTACAGCTTCCTTGACCGCCACTTTCAGATCAGCCGCAAGGTATGGTGCGACCTCTTTAGCTAAGGATTGCACATCCACAGTGTGCATACAGGAGGCTGGGTCCCCCATTTCACCACCGGAGGTCCCCCTCGTTGTCCACCATTACTATTGTTATTCCTAGGCTGCGTCTCGCCCACTCCCGAAGCGGGAGACGATCCCCCGTTCAAACCTCTCGCCGGCGGATCTGGTCTGCTCCTGGCGGTACCTCCAGTCTGGCCTCCTCGCCCCCCGGAGGATTTGGCAGCACAGCTGTGTTCTTTCGTTTTGGCGGCGCTGGCTCGCACTTCCGCCGCCATCTTAAGCTGTGTCCCGCTCGGCCTCGTGATGCGCCGGGTGACAGTCTCCTCTCCGCCCGTACTCCTCAATATGTATCTGTCCAGAGTCCCTGTGGTACGGGGAGTGGACGCCAGCGTGGATATGGCCCGGATGGCTCCTTAAACCCGGTGATTGTGACGGATTGTCGGCTCAGGGACAGGAGCCCTCATTTCAGGCAGCCATCAGCACAGCGCCGGAACCGGAAGTGGGAGTTGATTCTTATGGGATTCTTATAACCCGTTAGTCTCTACTGAGTATACATGATGCTTCACATGACATAATGTATCCGTAGTATCAGAGAAATAGAGGAATAAAGCACATGTGGAGATCCAGAAGATATAGCACTACAGGCCCAGGTGGCGTCTAGCACTGCAGGGGTTAACAATAGAACTGATAAGTCTGAATGCTGCAGGAGTTGTGAGGCAGTGATGCTGCAGTCCTACAAGTAAGGGTGGGGGTCAGTGAGGAGTAGGATCTTCTGTAGTGGGAGCAGATACCGACAGCACAACAGTGTTACCCAAATTGCAGCGGGTTACAGCAGATCAGGTGTCCCCACAAAGATAGTTTATGGTGCCAGCCACTAGAATATACTCTGAGATCAGAGAAACAGGGTCCTGTATGGGCCAAGGTGTTGTAGAGCCAGGAGATTGTAAGGGATGATGTTAGTCTCTTGCAAAAGTGCAATACCGAGCCGCCTTGAGGGAGCTTCTCTCCCCTCCACTCATCTAGGCACAGTCTATTTGGTCTTAGCTCTGTATCTCAGCCCTGTTGCTGCTCAATGTGTGGCCAAGACTGTTAATAACCTTCCTCTGAGTGGGAATGTTTCCTGATAGCACTTACACTGTGTTATGTGTGCCAGCGAGGGTTAACTTTCCTGAGTCACCATTATCTCTGCAGGAGCTGTCTTTCACTTACCACTCCAATGACTTCTCAAATAGCAGGTCCCGGCAAAGGCTCCTCACTGCTTCCTGGAGTGTCAAATATCAGCAGCCCAGCTCCATTCTGTTTGTGTGAGCCAGTCTGTGGTTGCAGCTGCTGGAGGAGACACAGTGCAGAGTGTGCACCCGAGGACAGATAGAAAGTCCCTGTAAGAGCAGGTGGCAGAGCTCCTCGTGCCAGCACAGCTCTGTGAGGGGGAGGTCACACAGTCAGGCCAAAATGAGAGCTTGAGGTGGTAGACAGGTAAAAATAAGCCCAGCTTGGTGTGCTGGGATGAGGCAGCAGATGATTTAGGGATGAATGGAGGCCAAATAGCACCTCCAGAGCCGCGGATGCCTGTGATTGAGGATCAGGTAGCAGGAGCTTCTTCACATGCATCCTTCCTGGATCTCGGCCATCTTGGATCTCTCTATTTTTGATTTTGAGCATTAGAGGGGCAGGGTACAATTGTTCATATTGCATCAATTTGTCCGAAATAACTATCCCCAAATATTTAAACTCTCTCACCATTGGTATAGAGAGACCAGGAGGTATTCCCGTGTCCAGGGGGAGCAGCGCTGACTTGTCTCAGTTAATGGTCAATCCAGAGAGTCCTCCAAAGTCTGACAGGAGCTTCATGGTAGGCTCAAGGGAACTACCCTGGTTTCCCCAAAACAGGAGCAATTCATCCGCGTATAACGCTATTTTTTCCTCATGATTTCCATAGCAGAATCCCTCAATGACAGAGTTCTGTCTAATCCTTGCGACTAACGGTTCCACAGCCAAGGCAAACAGCAGTGGGGACAGAGGGCAGCCCTGCCTTGTACCTCTAAGTAGAGGGAACGACTTAGAAACATCTCCATTCACTTGAATCTTAGCCCTCGGTGCCGAATACAACATTCTGATCCACTGAATGAATCCGGGGCCAAAGCACATACACCGAAGCGTGGTCCACAAGTAACTCTTTGGCTGCATCCAATGACAGGACTACCCTCCACCCCACATTATCCGCACTTGCTTGCATGTTAAGATATAGTCTTCTAATATTTATTGCGGTCGACTTGTTGGGCATAAATCCCATTTGGTCCGGGTGTATTAATGATTCAATGACTTTTGAGAGTCTATTGGGCAGCACCCTGGCCAGGAGTTTAGTATCTACCATCAAGACAGAGATGGGTCGATAAGACGATGAAATCGTCGGGTCATTTCAATGGACATTTTAAGTAGAAATGTTTATAAATATAAATGTCAAGAATATTTTGTTTACTAATAATAATTGATTTTTTTTTTTGGCAGATGATGGTGACAGGAGATCAGAGGGACAACTGCCATCTTCAAGTATTAAATCAGAGGAACTTGAAGCCACACAGGATACAATTGAAGTGAATGCCATTACTTCAGATACACCATCAGCTCTTCACAGCAAAGATCTATCATCTAATGTTATGAAACAGGTCTTCTCTTCTGATACATTACAGACTACTACGACAAATAGAAGACACAAAAGATGCATTAAAAAACTAACGGGTCTTAAAGTAAAGAAGTCAATTTCACACTCAGAATATAGAAATAATTTTCCCCACAACACATCTTTTGTTTCGCATCAAAAACTTCACACAGTGGAGAAGAGATTTCCTTGTTCCAAGTGTGGGAGTTACTGTAACCAAAAATGTGGTCTTGTTAGGCATGAGAGAATTCATACTGGGGAGAAGAGATATTCTTGTTCAGAATGTGGAAAATGTTTTACAAAGAAACCAAATCTTGTTGCACACAAGAGAAGTCACACAAGGGAGAAGCCTTTTTCATGTTCAGAATGTGGTAAATGTTTTGCATTGAAATCAAATCTTGATCGACACAAGAGAATTCACACAGGTGAGAAGCCTTATTCATGTTCAGAATGCGGGAAATATTTTGTACAGAAATCACATCTTACTTTACACAAGAGAATTCATACAGGTGAGAAGCCTTATTCATGTTCAGAATGTGGTAAATGTTTTGCAATGAAATCAAATCTTGATCGACACAAGAGAATTCACACAGGTGAGAAGCCTTATTCATGTTCAGAATGCGGGAAATATTTTGTACAGAAATCACATCTTACTTTACACAAGAGAATTCACACAAGTGAAAAGCCTTTTTCATGTTCAGAATGTGGTAAATGTTTTGCATTGAAATCAAATCTTATTGCACACAAGAGAATTCACACAGGTGAGAATCCTTTTTTATGTTCAGAATGTGGTAAATGTTTTGTACGTAAATCATATCTTACTTTACACAAGAGAATTCACACAGGTGAAAAGCCTTTTTCATGTTCAGTATGTGGGAAATGTTTTTCTCAGAAATCAACTCTTGATGGACACAAGAGAATTCACACAGGGGAGAAACCTTATTCATGTTCAGAATGCGGGAAATATTTTGTACATAAATCACATCTTAATTTACACAAGAGAATTCACACAGGTGAGAATCCTTTTTTATGTTCAGAATGTGGTAAATGTTTTGCACATAAATCATATCTTACTTTACACAAGAGAATTCACACAGGTGAGAAACCTTATTCATGTTCAGAATGCGGGAAATATTTTGTACATAAATCGCATCTTAATTTACATAAGAGAGTTCACACAGGTGAAAAGCCTTTTTCATGTTCAGAATGTGGGAAATGTTTTGCTCAGAAATCAACTCTTGATGGACACAAGAGAATTCACACAAGGGAGAAACCTTATTCATGTTCACAATGTGGGAAATGTTATGCATTTAAATCAACTCTTGATCGACACAAGAGAATTCACACAGGGGAGAAACCTTATTCATGTTCACCCTGTGGGGAATGTTATGCATTTAAATCAGACCTTGTTGCACATCAGAAAACGCATGTTGGGGAGAAGCGTTTGTCATGTTCAGAATGTGGCGAATATTTTTACCAGAAATCAGATCTTATCAGACACCAGAGAATACACACAGGGGCAAAGCCATATTCCTACCTAGATTTTGAAATCTGAATTATTGGAAAATCTTATTTTTTGCTTATTATTTCAGGCTCCATATCTCACCATTAGTGATGGGCGAACCTGCCAATGTTGGCGTTCAATGAACTTGCCCAAACCTTTTGTAAGGATCAGGTTCGGGGTCGAAAAGGGCTTGAACCCCGAATTTGGAATGTAAAGTTATGGGATGGGGGCTAGGAGGCTGTAAAAAAAAAAGGAAGATAGTTATTAAGCAGCATTTTACTTGTCGGCGTCACTGCAGCAGGACCCATCAGCCAATCACAGATGCTTCAATGTCTATAATAGTCAGAGACAAAAAGGCATATAGGGTCTTATCTTAAGATAAGGAGGGTGCAAACCCTTTTGGAAGCTGCTCAACTGATAAGGTTGTGTAACCCACAACCACAGCATCTGCTCTTATACAGCTGCCGCTGGATCCTCAATTACACGTTCAGCGTGGCATATAGCAGGAACGACAGGACAAAGTGCTGGTGATCCACGCTGCTGTAGGAAAAGACAGGACCCACGAGGTCTTTAGCAATGTTTCTTTATTCAAACGCGTTTCAGAGCACACTCTGCTCCTTCAGGGATTGCAAACATTCATATTTGTAATCCTTGAAGAAGGAGCAGTGTGCTCTGAAACGCATGGAATAAAGAAACATCATTGCTACAAACCTTGTGGGTCCTGTCTTTTCCTACAGCAGCGCGGATCACCAGCACTTTGTCCTGTCTATCCTTGTATCAATCACAGATGCTGTTACAGAGAATTAGTGCACCAAAATCATGGTGTGGATTTCATGCTCTTTTGGTGCAATTTTGACATAAAACTGCATGCATTATGTTCAATGTGTTCATCTACATCTCCTGGCCCAAAAAAGCAGCACCCAAACCACTATGTGGTTTTTGCCGCAGATTTCATGGTTTTTTTGGTGGTTTGGGTTCAATGTGTTCATCTGCATCTCCTGGCCCAATAAAGCATCAAAACCACAACTGGCTTTTTGCTGCGGATTTCATGCTTTTGTTGGTGCAATTTTGGCAAAAAAACTGCATGCATTGTGTTCAATATGTTCATCTGCATTTCCTGGCCCAAAAAAGCAATAAGCACCAAAATCGCAATATAGTTGAGCCCTTTTTATAAAATAATTCCTTGAAATTTTTTTTTTAAATGACGTGGGGCTTCACTATATTTTTGTATGCCAGCCAGGTACAGCAGACAGGTACAGGTCGATCGCTACCCCTATATGCCTATTTTTATCTGGCTAGAAGCCAAAAATATAGGGAAGCCCTTTTTTTTGAATGATTTCATGAATTTCAGCAGCCAGTGGCTGGAATCCTCAGCGCACCCCATACTTTTTGTGGCCTTGCCGCTGTGAATAGCAGCACGCAGCTGCCCCAGAAAATGGTACATTCATAGAAGCGCCATTTTCTGGAACTGTATGGGACTTTTCCAGTGTCCCTGGTGGTGTTGGCACGCTGGTTAACAAAGGGGTTAATGCCTGCTTTGTATTGGCTGCTGGCACTAAGACTGGAATTAATAGGGTAAGCATTAAAAAACACAACACTGAAAAAAGCATTTAGAAATAAAACACAAGACAACCTTGTTTCCCATTTTTAATTAACAAAACACCCTTCCCTCCGACATAATCCACAAGTAACATCTTTAGCTATGATGCATATCTCTACAAGGAGAAACCTATTCTCAATGACAGCGTCTGTGATTGGCTGTTGTCCCCCTCTGCTGTGAATATATAGATAATGAGCAGAATCGGAAGTTGACGCGGCAGTGGGACGCGTTAAGTATAATGCTGATTAATAACTATTTTCTTTATTTTTACAGCTCCCGAACTGTAGCACAGTCTTCCCAGGAAAGTTGATGTTCGGTACAGACCCCGGACTTTACAGTTCAGGTTTACCCATCACTACTCACCATCCACTACTGCTTCAAATATGAGGCTACTATAATTTTATAGACAATCAACTTGGCTACCTATTACATAAATTTTGTGTAAAAACACAAAGGAGACAAGCGAGGCGCAGAATAGTGTCCTATCAATGGAGACACTGTTAGAAACGGTGATATGTGTTGTCCACTCACCTAGCTTGGTTGTGTATACCCACAACCGGCTTGAGCGCCTAATGCAGCTGCCGCTGGACCTCCACTGCCACTGCACGTGGAAACCGATAATCTGTTGTTGGGAAGAGGTGTACCACGGTCTACGCGTTTCGGAGCCACATCCGAGCTCCTTCCTCAGGGACCCTGAGGAAGGAGCTCGGATGAAGCTCCAAAACGCGGAGGAGGAAAGAAATAAAGGAAGTTTTTATTGAAGCAGTGCCTTCCCTGTGATCTTTTGTATCACAGCAGCGCAGACCGTGGTACACCTCTTCCCAACAACACATTATCGTCTTACATAAATTTGACTTTAAACTATTTAACGTATGATTAGTTATGCGTAATAGAAATGATGGTCCAGCTCCCAGGGTAGAATGCATGAAATTTATTTTATCATCACCTGCTTCCCATTTACAGCATGTACAGTTGCTCAATCAAAATGCATAGAATAAGGCAGGAGGAGTCGCAGGCAACGCGTTTTGGACAAAGTCCTTTTTCAAGCCTGAAAGTGTTGGCTTAGACCAATGCTTTATAGTCTAAAAAAGTAACCAGCAATTAATCACTGCCTGTGTAGCCAATTGATTTACTTAATTGCCGTGTCAAAGTGCAAGCTTAAGAGTTAAGTGCAGAAAAGACAATAGTAATATACCTATAAAAAGTCATAAGAAAAAACAAATCAGAAGAATTTCATATAAGGAAATTCTGGGAGAAATTCATAATGAATGAAAATACAGTGTTGAATTACAATACAGAGAACATAATCATAAAATCCAAAACATAGGAAGAATACAAAATGACTAAATACAATATTGAATAAACAAATATGAATAATCAATATTGTGAATCAATATACACAGCAAAAAATTTAATGTTGATTAAATTAATATAAATACAATGTATGAAGCTGACAAATGATAATTAATTCAGGTATTAGCTTTTTTTAACCATAAATGTTTTATTCAAATACATCTTTTTTTTTTTTATTTTATTTAAATCAGATAGTTTTTATTAACATTTTGTAATAACCAAAATAACATACAGATCCAGGAGTATTAGGAATCAAAATACAATCAGTATATACTGCAAAGATTTGTATGTCCTTATTCCTGCCCCCCTCCCCCACCAACCGCTGTCCAACTAACAGTGATCTATTATATCCATTGTAGTCTAAAGCCCCAGGCACACATAACGAGATCGTTAGCGAGATCGTTGTAACTGTGACGTCGGTATATGTGACATCTAGCAGCGATCAGGCCCCTGCTGTGAGGTCGCTGATTGCTGCAAAGGGCTCAGGACCATTTTTAGGTCGTTGGTCTTCTGCTGGTCAGCACGCATCGCAGAGAGACCAGCGATCAGTGACGTCACAGGGCTGGTAACCATGGTAAATACCAGGTATCTAGGCAGCATGCGCTGCCTGGATACCCAGTGTTTATCATAGTTACCAGCGTCCTCCCTGCTTACAGGCTGAGCTAAGCAGGGAGGACGCTGGTAACATCGCTTCCAGCGATCGTCCCTGATCGCTAGGGAGATCTGCCTGTTTGACAGCTCCCCAGCGACCAGGTAACAATGCTCCAGCGATCCTGGCAGGTCGTTATCGCTGTCGGGATCGCTGGAGTGTCGTTTTGTGTGACAGGACCTTAACAGTGTGAGGTAGTAAATGCATAATCACTTTAAAGGCACTAATTAGGAAATTAGAATGAACATTTGGTCTGAATGTCTTACTATGTGTTAATACTCTATACCAGACGTATTCTGTCTCTGAACAGGTCAAAGGAGGCTAATCCTGCAGCCAGCACCCCCATATTTTTTCAAATGTTTCTGGCCACCCCCTCTTCAAATAGATATGCTTCTCCATAGTAATTACAAAGATGAGATTTTAATATATTCTAAGCTTGTAGGTATCTTATCAGAGATCCAGTGGGAGGCAATCAACGTTCTAGCTGCAAATAACATTCTAGCAATAGTTGACGTGAATGGGGACGATACTCTTCAGTTATCTATATATCCCAGTATATAGACTACCGGATCCCTCGGGATCTCCACATCAGTCACCAAATGGATAATATTAAGTACAGTAATGCAATACGCCTGCAGACATGGACACGTCCAAAGCATATGTACAATATCTGTGTCATTTAATGTACACTTAGGGCATTTGGAATCGTCTCGTATATGCAAGTCAAACATCCACTTAGGTGTTCGGTATGCTCTATAAAGAATATATTTCTGCGATAAGCGCTTTGGTTCCGCTGAGAGTTAGTTTAGGAAACATTTGCATAATCGAATCCCATCTCTCCTCTGTGACAAGCCCCAGCTGTGCCTCCCATTTTGGTAGTGCAGTTAATGAGTGTTTTGACAGAAGCACTCGCAGAAGTCCGCCATATGTAAAGGATATTAATCCCCTAGTAGTTGTCTGTAGACCAAGCATACTAACTGATGTTGCGTGTCATATACATGTGGAATCTGCAGGTATTGATAGAACATAGAATGATGTATCGGGAATTCCTTTCGGAGATCTTCAAAGGATTTAAGAATACCCCTTATTTAGTAACTGATATCCACCAAATCCCTATTCTTCGCCGCTGCGCAAAACCCTTGAGGGATAACAGTTCAGGCAAATGGGGATTATCCCACAATGGGGAATAAATCGTACATTCTGTGATACATCTGAGTTGCTTGAGTTTTTTCCAAATTTTAACCATGAGCAGTATGGTAGGGCATTTAGAGGTATAGACATGAAACGCTCCAGCCTCTAGATTAGAGATGACTGATCCCCATTCCACCAGGAAGGTAAGTATTTTCCACACTGAGTCATTCACCTTACAATTAGCTCCCCCGCTAAATGTTGGCACTGGGATGATAAGTAGTATAAGCAGGGGTTGGGTAAGGCCAGTCCCTTCCCCCATCCTTAGGCCTCTGCAGATGTTGAAGCTTGATACGTGCACGGCGTTGTTGCCAAATAAATTCCCTGAAGACGTCATTGATCTTGTGAAATCTGTTTTGGGGAATCCAGATTGCGGCATTGTGAAGACTATATAGTAACTGCGGCATAAGTACATTTTTTACCCTTCCCACCACGGAGAGATTCATTTTAGACCAGGCCCGGACTTTATTTTTGAGTTTAATCACTAGAGGGACAAAGGTCCAGTTGTTCATATTCCATCAATTTGGCCGCGATAACTATCCCCAAATATTTAAACTCTCTCACCATTGGTATAGAGAGACCGAGAGGTATTTCAGTATCTAGGGGAAGTAGCACTGACTTGTCCCAGTTAAAAAGGGATCCTGTCACCTCCAGTACGCCTCCTAAGCTACCAAAACATGTCCCTGCAGCATATTATCACTAATCTCACACTCCTTTTGTCTCCTAAAAGCATCCAGTGAAAGTGCATAAAAACGTTTTAATACTTACTCATTAGTGATAATTAGCAGGGGCTATATTCTTTAGTCCCCAGGGTGTGTTGTTTTGCAGGCTCCAGGATCCACTCTCTGTCTGTTTGCTTTGCTTGTGCAGGCTTTACCCTCCCCCCTCTCTGTCACTTCTAGAATGCAAATCATTAGTCCTGCCTTCAGCTCCACATCACAGCAGCACAGACAGAGAGAGACTGGATCATTCAGGCTGCAAAACAACACGCCCTAGGGGCTAAAGAATATAGCCCCTGCTAATTATAATCACTAATGAGTGAGTATAAAATAGTTTTTATCCACTTTCACAGGATGCTTTTAGGAGACAAAAGGAGTGTGAGATTAGTGATAGGATGCTGCAGGGACATGTTTTGATAACTTAGGAGGTGACAGGATCCCTTTAATGGTTAGTCCAGAGACCCCACCAAAGTCCGACAGGAGCATCATGGTACGCTCAAGGGAGCTACCCGGGTTTCCCAGAAACAGGAGCAAGTTATCCACGTATAACGCTAATTTTTCTTCATGGTTTCCATATCGGAATCCCTCAATGGCAGAGTCTTTTCTTATTCTTGCAGCTAACGGTTCCACATCCAAGGCAAACAGCAGTGGGGACAGAGGGCAGCCGTGCCTTGTACCTCTATATAGAGGGAACAACTCAGAAATACATCCATTTGCTCGAATCTTAGCCTTTGGTGTCGAATATAACAGTCTGATCCACTGAATGAATCTGGGACCAAGGCCCATACACCTAAGCGTGCTCCACAGATATCTCGACTCTACACTATCAAACGCCTTGGCTGCATCCAATGACAGGACTACCCTCCACCCCACATTATCCGCTCTGCATATTAAGATACAACCTTCTAATATTTATTGCCGTCGACTTGTTGGGCATTAATCCCTTTGGTTCGGGTGTATTAAAGATCAATAACTTTTGAGAGTGTATTGGTCAGCACCTTGGCCAGGATCTTAGTGTCTACCGTCAAGAGAGAGATGGGTCGATATGACGACGGAAGAGTCGGGTCTTTCCCTTTTTTGGGTATTACCACTATAATAGCTTCCCACATAGAAGGGGGGAGGGAGCCCGAGCCCAGGCTGGCATTATAAACTTCTATTAGGATCAGGCATAATATATCTTTGTGTTTTTTATAAAATTCTGCAGGTATACCATCTATTCCTGGTGCCTTACCGTCTGACATAGATCCAAGTACTTCCTCTAATTCTTCCAATGTTCTAGGATCATGTAAATATAATTTAGAAGCTTCGGTCAATGTTGGGGACCCAGCCCCCCTCCTCCCAGAAACCTCTCTATTTCCCCCTACGACGTTTGTGTCTGTGAGGAGTATAGATTAGCATAAAATGTTTTCAACAGGCACAAGACCTCCGGCGTATTGCAGGTCAACTCCCCCGTCTCCCCGCAGCTGGGTAATAATTGTGGACTCCCGCTGAGCCGATGGCAGACAATAAATGGCCTTCGCTTTCAGCATTTTCAAAAAATTGAGCAGACTGGAACACAAGTTTCCTCTCCGCAGCCTGAAGGGTCACCTAAGACACCATATTTTGTGCATCTCACAGCTGTTTTTGAGTGCTAGGGGTAGATTGCAGTATCAAGGCCCTCTCCGCTTCCTCCAGTTCTTGAAACACTAGATTATCCCTTTTCCTGGAGGCTGTTTTTATTTTTGAGTTTTGCCGTATGCACATACCTCGAAGGTAGGCCTTCATCGCTTTCCATACCATCTGAATGGAAGTCAAGTCTTGATTGAATTGAAAGTATTCCTGCAGCTCTCCAGTAAAGCGATCTTCCTTATCTATTGTGAGGCACAGCCGGCATGTCCCCATGGCCGGGGCGCATCACATGCAGGATCAGTATAGGATCCTGTGCACATGAGCCAGGTTGTACCGTAGGTGTGTTGTATAATCATGTCCGGCACTTGTATGTCAATGTATGAAGGATTCATGAGCCTAATGAGTAGCAGTGAATGACTCTTGAGATCAAGGAGCGGCTTAGAGCATTGGGTGTACTGTGTGAACCAACCCGGAACACAGGAAGTTAAAATAAGCTGTGTGAAAGCTGTAGAGATCAGGCACAGAGATGAGCAGCTGTATAGAACTAGAGGAGCTGATTACTAGCAGCCAAGTGGGTGTGCCCAGTGTGGGAGCGGCAGGCACGATAAGAGCCTGCCAGCTGATTGAGTGAGAGATCAGATGGGATCAGAGCAGATGAGCTCAGACCAGAGAGAAGTTCAGATCCAGTCTGTGTGAGGGACTGAGTGATAGTCCATACCACCATGCTGATAGATGGTGAAGGGAGCATGCTAGCTCCATGCCGGTAGCCAGGACTGGGGTCGTTACAGCACCTGGAGTGGGGAAGCCGTGGCTGACCTGGTGGACGCTGGACTGGACGTGGGGTGAAACACGTCCAGGAAGGAGCCCGTGGGGAGGCTTGGACAACCCGTTACCTCAGGTAGCGAGACCCGGATCCGTGCCCGGTAAGACGGCAGTTCCCATGTAATGAAGTGAGCTGCGTGTGTATCATGCCAGGCGGACATAACTGCCATTGGGCCTGACTAGGCAGTCGGTAAAGGACCCGTAGATGTATGTGAGGGCTTAGGCAAAAGTGCCCTGAATGAGAGACGATGGCCTATGTGTAAGAGCCATGTATAATGTTGTGGGGAGAGAGTGACCCAGCCAGTATGGATGATGAGTTGAAGGCGATCCGTCCCTGGTGGATGAGAGGTAGGCTTGCTTGCTGCATGCAGGAGGCACCCGTCCTTCAATAGTGTGTATGTACCTGTGGCCAGAGACAGGGGTCACGAAGGCTCCTAGAAGGGTAACCATGACTGATCCGGAAGAGTGCTACTCAGATGCAGGGTACAGTTGTGGACCTGGAGACCTGCCATGAGATGGAGGTTTGGTGGCGACTGATGGCCCGTACCGTGGTGAGTAGGCCAGGGTGACGCATGGTTAGCCTGGATTCTACGGTTGACCAGGTCCCTGTTATGGTCATGGAGGAGCCACAGTCCATGGATGGATTATGATGGGCTGTGAGTGGGGTGAAGAGGCATGTGGTCCATGAATATAGTAGGATGGATCACATGTGGTATGTAAGGTCCCGGTCAGGCTGGAGTCCTGACTACGGGTTAAGGATATCATCGTGCTGGGTAACTAAAGCCGGGCGGCTGGTACCGCCATTGTGACCCACAGGGCCCGTTGAGGCATATGTAGCGAAGGTCAGAAGCAGGGGTTAAAAAGGGCTCCTAGAGTGGGGACACCATGGTTGAACCAGGTGGACTCTGACCGGGACGTAGGTTGAGATGCGTCCAGGAAGGAGCCCCTTGGGCATACATGACATGCCCGGTACTCAAGTTGCTCAATCCCTGTTCTGAACCCAGAGTGGTCATAGTTATGTATAGATAGGCCGGAGGCCGTGATCACCATGGGAGCGGTTGATAGCGCTCCAATGGGGAAAGAGTCGTGGTTACAGGTCCCGGGTTACCGTAACTGTATATGTGCAATATTCTATGTACTGTAATGTGGAAAGTAATGTATTATGTGTTGTGTTTGTGTTAAATGTTAAATGTACTACCCCGGTTATTGATGCTGGTGAGAAATAAACGGGTAGACATTTGGAAAAATTATACACATGTGTTGGCGTCATTACGCAGCAAGCGAGTCCTCCGGCTCGCTACCTTACACTATTAATTGTAACCAAAAGGGGTTAAGTTTCCACTGTAATTTAAATTGCATCCCCGGGGCCTCTCAAATCAACGAGATACTCATAGGTGAGTGATCCTAGACTGTTCTAGGAAGGTATTTAACATCTAAAGTTAGGGCCTGCATTAAACGGTCACCCAAGGCCAGGTCAATACGGGAAAGGGACGAGAAGGTAGCAGAAAAACATGCAAATTGATATGCCCTAGTATTCTGACTTTTCCACAGATCTATCAATGCCGTCTCCCTAAGTAGGATTCCAAACGGCGTTCAGTTACCGCCTGGTCTCAAGGGTTCCTGCCTCCTCTTATCCCAATGTGAGTCCTGTATGTTATTAAAGTCCCCTACTATGACATACGGGACTTGTGGATAGTCCTTTAATACAACTAGAACTTTGTAAATTACCGTATATACTCGCGTATAAGCCGAGTTTTTCAGCCCAAAAATTGGGCTGAAAAGTACCCCCCTCGGCTTATACGCGAGTCAGTGCTGTATACCGATGTATACATCGGTACATACCGATGTATACATCGGTATACAGCAGCCCCCGCATCCCCAGTAATCCAGGGCCCCCCAGCGTCTCTCCGGTCACCTGAAAAGCAAACTATACTTATCAGTGTCCGCTGTCCGCGCCCGCTCGCCTCTGCCCGGTCTGCCGTCTGCGATCCTCCATCTTCATGCGGCGTCTTCCGGGTTCCTGTGCTCGTCGCAGGGAATGACGTCATTCCCTGCGACGAGCACAGGAAACCGGAAGACGCCGCATGAAGAAGGAGGATCGCAGACGGCACTGTCACGGCAGAGGCGAGCGGGCGCGGACAGCGGACACTGATAAGTATAGTTTGCTTTTCAGGTGACCGGAGAGACGCTGGGGGGGCCCTGGATTACTGGGGCCCTGTATACTACCGCTGGGGCTGCAATCTACTACCACTGGGGCTGTATACACTACCACTGGGGCTGTATATACTACCACTGGGGCTGTATATACCACTGAGGCTGTATATACTGCTGGGGCCCTGTATACTACCGCTGGGGCTGCAATCTACTACCACTGGGGCTGTATACACTACCACTGGGGCTGTATATACTACCACTGGGGCTGAATATACCTGTGGGGCTGCTGTATACTACACTGGGGCTGTATATACCTGTGGGGCTGCTGTATACTACCACTGGGGCTGTATATACCTGTGGGGCTGCTGTATACTACCACTGGGGCTGTATATACCTCTGGGGCTGCTGGATGCTACCACTGGGGCTGTATATACCTGTGGGGCTGCTGTATACTACCACTGGGGCTGTATATACCTCTGGGGCTGCTGTATACTACCACTGGGGCTGTATATACTTCTGGGGCTGCTGTATACTACCACTGGGGCTGTATATACCTCTGGGGCTGCTGGATACTACCACTGGGGCTGTATATACCTCTGGGGCTGCTGGATGCTACCACTGGGGCTATATATACCTCTGGGGCTGCTGTATACTACCAATGGGGCTGTATATACCTCTGAGGCTGCTGTATACTACCTCTGGGGCTGCTGTATACTACCACTGGGGCTGCTGTATACTACCACTGGGGCTGCTGTATACTACCACTGGGGCTGCTGTATACTACCACTGGGGCTGCTGTATATACCTTTGGGGCTGCTGTATATACCTTTGGGGCTGCTGTATACTACCTCTGGGGATGCTGTATACTACCACTGGGGCTGTATATACCTCTGGGGATGCTGTATACTACCACTGGGGCTGTATATACCTCTGGGGATGCTGTATACTAACTACTGGAGCTGCTGCTGTATATACCACTGGGGCTGCTGCTGTATACTACCACTGGGGAGGCTGCTGTATACTACCATTGGGGGGCATGTATACCACACTGCTGGGGGCTGTATACCTGTGCTGGAGTCCACCCTCGGCTTATACACGAGTCAATAGGTTTTCCCAGGTTTTGGGGGCAAAAGTAGGGGGGTCGGCTTATACACGGGTCGGCTTATACACGAGTATATACGGTACCTTACTACTATATGGGGGAGGTATGTATATAGATATAAACAGCCGGTTTGCAAAAAGTTTACAATGGAGGAGGACAAACTGGCCCTCAACATCTGTAACCACCTTAAGACATTCAAATGGGTTGCCCGTACAAACCAGCACACTAACCCCTCTCGCGTATGCAGAGTAAGTGGAATGGAACCTTACCTGTACCCATGTTTTATCCAGAATACTAACAGTTTCCGAAGTGAGGTACGTCTCCCGTAAACAGACCACATGTGGCCTTTCTTCTAATATTAAACTAAATATGGCCTGTCTTCAGCTATTGCCAGATTTCTGTATGTGGCAAGGAAATTGATTGCCAGGCACTGGATAAAGGAGGATCCACCGACCAGAGGAGAGTTTGTGAGGCAGGTGGACTGTATGATTAGACTAGAAAGGGGAATCTACGAGAGAAGGGAGAACCCTAAAATGTTCGAGAAACAGTGGTCTCCCTGGCTGCAGTATGGCTGAGGAAGGAGGTTATTAAAGACTGATTGAACTTATGGGAAAGGGAAGTGGGGGGCTTTTTCTTTGTTATTTTCTAGACCTATAAAGAAAATGGTTGAAATGTATAATATACCTAAATTCGGAACGGCTGCTAGAATACTTCAGGGGAGAGATATGCTGTCGGGAAAATGGGAGGGAGGGGTACTTGGGGGAGATAATCTATGTATTTTTGTTAAACTGTGTTTGATATGGTATTGAATAAGTTGCACTTATAACCTGCAATAAAAACCTACCTGATTTAAAGAAAAAAATATATATGGCCTGTCTTTTCGTAGGAGACTTCAGACTTCTAATGTTCCAACTGAACATCTTCATATTACCCGCCATTGGTTTGTAGAAGGTATATATACTGTATATTCCTGTCGTACCTTGGCATAGGAAAAAAAACTACGACACTGAAAATAGTAAGGCAATAAGAGCACTTAATCCCCCAACCCTTTCCCATTCCCATAAACAATAACCATAAACCCAACACAGTAATATTGTGGTGGCGATTATCTCACAGCACAGCACCTATGACCAGAGTAGTAAAGAGAAGTCATAGCAGAAGTGTAGAAAAGAAAGATCAGGGGAGCCCCCAGAGAAGAGGAAAAGAGGGAAGTGTTAAACAAAAAGAAAGGATTTATGAGAAGAGGTGGGCCAGGAAAAGAGAAAAAGAGAGGGAAGGAGAGGGGCAAGGAGACAAGGGCGAGGAGTAGGATTATCAAGGCGTATCTTTCTCTCCAACAACCAACGTGTGCCAACCTCCTTAAATAGGCATTACCCGTAGTCCACCTTCATCGCCAAAATATGGGTGAAAATATCCAGGGGGAGAAGAGAGACAAGGACGGAAGAGGGGGAATGGAGAAAAAGGGAGCGGAGATGGGGAGGAAAGAGAAGGGAAAAGATTGGAAAGAAAGGGGGAAAGGGAAAAGAGGCAAGGACCAAAAAATGGTGAGGAGGCAACAGTCTCGAGTTTTATCCATCCGTTGTCATTAAAGATGACCCAACCAGTGGGAAATAGAAATCCAAACAGGGGCAGTTCATTCTTCATCCTGTGTTCTTCTTTTTCTCTCTCTCTCTCCTCAGCTGTCCCTCGTTCGCATCTCACCAACTCATGGCCTCCTTTGGGTAGGAAAGAAGACAACCTTGTCTCCAGCCACAACTCTCAGCTTCGCAGGAAACATCATGGAATATACAGTTCCAATGGCCCTCAGTCGCTTCTTGACACCTATAAATTTGGCTCGCTGTCTCTGGACCTCCAAGGAATAGTCAGGGTAAAATGAAACACTGGAGCCATTGATATTGAGATCAGGGTGCTCTCTAGCATATTGTAGAATTGTGTCTCTGTCCCTGTAGTGTAGAATTTTCACCAGCACAGTCCTAGGTTGTTCACCCGGGGGAGGGGGCTGAGCAGGGACCCTATGGGCACGTTCCACATCGTATAGACGAGTCAGCCTTTCAGGGCCTACAATATTTTTTAGCCAGGTTTCGAAAAATTCAGTCGGATTATTACCCTCGTATCTTTCAGGCACTCTTACAATACGGACGTTGTTGCATCTCAATCTGTTTTCTAGATCATCAGTTTTAGCATGGAGGGTACTAAAATGCTTGTCAGCTTCCTTCTGGTATTTAGCACATCCAGACATTTGATTCTCCACCGTGCTGACCTGCTTTTCCAACGCTCCTGTTCTTCTGTCACTCTGCCACTCGATTCCAGAATTCTCCTATCTTGGGGTATCACCCCTTTTTTACCACATCCCTTCCAGCATAATGGGGAATATGATTTGTTAAATTTGAACATTTTGTAAGGGGTCAGATAACCGTTCATATGTATTTTCTTTAGTTGTTCTATATGATTAATACCAGGAGGAGTGCCTTTGACTAAATGTGGCCGCAGTCCACCAGTGTTCAGGGGTGGCTGCGAAAGAGAGTGCCCCCTCCCAGACATTCATATAAGGGAGTTTGACTGACTCTGCTGGTGAATTAAGAGTCCTTTAGAATGGAGACAATCCATGTTCATTGGGATATTCTACTTTAAAGTATTTCTGCATCATGTCTGATGAGGCAGGGCTCCACCAAGCTGGAAATGTGCACGACTGGATAAAATGACGGATTTGGAGGTACTGATAAAAGCATGTTTTGGGAATCTTGTAAAGTTGGGACAAGTCTGCAAAGGAGGGGAATACAGGGCCACCTAAGAGTTTGTCAAGCATGCTTACATCTGATATCACCCACAGGTCTAGAGACAACCCAGAGATGTGTGCCTCAATCGCTTTTACAGAAATGTATTTAAATAGGGATTTTGTCAGTGTTATATCAAGGTCACTCCAATAAGAGATCAATGAGGACATCATATGTAGGGGAAAATTCGATTTCAGGGGCTTCAGTAGCTCGATCTCTAGCTAAAAGCTAGTAGACCTGTGGGGAGCAAACTGTCTTTCTATTTGGAGCCATCTAAAATTAATATCCCCAGCCAACCAATTCTTTGCGGCCTCTAGTATGGCGGCCTTGTGGTACAAAGATAGATTTGGTACACCCATTCCACCACGAGAATATTGGAAATGTAGAGCCGTGACCACCACTCTTGGTTTTTTGTTTTTCCAAATAAACTTACCAAGTAGGCATTGTTGGAGCCCTATCCATCTAGATGGGAATTTGAGAGGGAGACATCTGAACAAGTAGGTAATATTAATGTACCGTCACACGCGGAAATATTGCTTGCAATTTCACTGGCAATTTGCTGGTTGCAGTGAAATCCTGGACACATTGTTCCATTTGTACAAGGCAACAAAATAGAACAATGTGTCCATGATTTCACTGCAACCAGCAAATTACCAGTGAAATTGCAAGCAGTATTGCCGCGTGTGACGGTACCTTTAGGCAGCAACATCATTTTTACCATTTGTATTCTGGCAACCCAGGACAGTGGGAGAAGGGTCTGCTTTTCCAAGCCCCCACGAACTTCTGAAATCAGTGATTCACAGTTCAACTTACCGTATATACTCGTGTATAAGCCGAGTTTTTCAGCCCAAAAATTGGGCTGAAAAGTCCCCCCCTCGGCTTATACACGGGTCTATACAGTATGTGCTGTGTGGGGGCTGTGTCCGGGTGCTGGGGAGGCTGGAGGAGGCGTGGGGAGGCTCCTGACAGAGCGCCCGTCACGTGGGGCCGCTCATTTGATATGCACGGCTCCCCCCGCCCATCACAGCGGCAGGGGGAGCCGTGCATACAGCCCCCAGATGTTCACAAGCCCCCAGTGGGGTATACAGCAGGCCCCCATATACAGCAGGCCCCCAATGGCACTCGCCCCCCCACACTGTGCAGAGCCCCCCCTCCCGATGCATTATGTTACCATCCAGCCGCGTCTTCATCACCGTCCTCCCGTCCATCCTCTCGCGCTGTGTTCGGCTCTCACGTGACCCGGCGCGATGACGTCATCCGACTGCGACCGCCGGGTCACATGAGACCGGGAACGCAGCGCACCAGGATGGACGGGAGGACCGGCGGTGATGAAGACGCGGCTGGATGGTAAGATAATGCATCGGGAGGGGGAACTCTGCACAGTGTGGGGGGGCGAGTGCCACTGGGGGCCTGCTGTATACCCCACTGGGGGCCTGCCTGTATATACACCTCTGGGGGCTGCCTGCATTATACACCTCTGGGGGCTGCCTGCATTATACACCTCTGGGGGCTGCCTGTATACCCCTCTGGGGCCGGCCTGTATATACACCTCTGGGGGCTGCCTGTATACACCTCTGGTGCCTGCCTGTATATACACCTCTGGGGGCTGCCTGCATTATACACCTCTGGGGGCTGCCTGTATACCCCACTGGGGGCCTGCCTGTATATACACCTCTGGGGGCTGCCTGCATTATACACCTCTGGGGGCTGCCTGTATACACCTCTGGGGGCTGCCTGTATATACACCTCTGGGGGCTGCCTGTATATACACCTCTGGGGGCTGCCTGTATATACACCTCTGGGGGCTGCCTGTATATACACCTCTGGGGGCTGCCTGCATTATATACCTCTGGGGGCTGCTGCATTATATACCTCTGGGGGCTGCTGCATTATATACCTCTGGGGGCTGCTGCATTATATACCTCTGGGCCTGCCTGTATATACCTCTGGGGCTGCTGCATTATATACCTCTGGGGCTGCTGCATTATATACCTCTGGGGCCTGCCTGTATACCACACTGCTGGGGGCTGTATACCTGTGCTGGAGTCCACCCTCGGCTTATACACGAGTCAATAGGTTTTCCCAGGTTTTGGGGGCAAAAGTAGGGGGGTCGGCTTATACACGGGTCGGCTTATACACGAGTATATACGGTAATTAGATTTACAAAGTTTGTAATTTTAATGTCCAAATATGTAAATCCGGCTTACTTCCACTTAAATGGAAAATGCTCTAGTATTCTATCCTTTACCAGAGGTGTAATATTTATGTGGAATATGATAGACTTTGTGGCATTTAATTTGTAATATGAGATTCTGGAGAATTCAGCTAGGGTGTCCATGACACCCACCAGGGACCCCTCCACGCCGGTGAGAGAGAATATCACATCATCTGCATACAATCCCACCACATGGCCTGTGTCTCCCACATGAACTCCATGTATGCTTGAATTAGTTCTAAGAGCCTCTTCCAGCGGCTCCATTAATAAAGCAAAGATAACCGGCGAGAGAGGGCAGCCCTAACGGGTTCCATTAGTTATCATAGACCGGTCTGAGGTGAAGCTAGACGCACTCACCACTGCGTTTTTAATAGAGCATAGGGCCAATATAGCCTTTTTAATATCTCCCACAAAACAAAACTTATCCAGGACCTCGCCCATATATCCCCAGTGCACTCTGTCAAACGCCTTCTCGGCGTCAAGAGACAGCAGTACGTCGGGGAGTTTATTAGTATCCAATATCTCCAACAAATTTATTACTCTGCTAGTGCTGTCCTTGTCTTGTCTCCCAGGAACAAACCCAACCTGGTCAGGTGCTATCAGAGAGGGAAGGACAGACATTATTCTGGCCACAAGGATTTTAGAGAATATTTTTAGGTCACAGTTTATTAAGGAGATAGGCTTAAAATTACCAGGATTGTTTGGGGGTTTCTCGGGTTTAGGAATGGTTGTGATTACTGCGTCAAGGTTTTCATGGCTTATTGAAGAACTACCTTTTCAAATATTGAAAGTTTTTAGGAGGTAAGGAGCTAATGATTTGACTAAACAATGATAATAGGTGTCAGAAAAACCGTCTGCGCCCGGAGCAGAGGACTTTTTAGTAGTACGGATCATTTCTTCTATTACAATTATAGATATTGGAGTATTTAGATCACTTAGCTGAGCCGCTGATACTTTGGGGAGTGAGATATTTTCTAGGAAATTACCAATTTCTTGGGGATTAGGCTGAACTGTATGGGGATCCTCTTTTAGGTTGTAGAGTGAATAAAATCGCCTAAATTCTTTAGCTATGTTCATCGGATTTAGTACTTTAGTCCCATCAAGTTTATTTAAGTATGCAATTCTATTTCTTATCTCCCTTTATTTCTTCTCCTAGCTAAAATCTTCCCTTCTCTATCTCCCATGGCATAGTATTTTGTTTTGGACTTTTTAAGTGCTTTTTCGTACTGGAATAAAAATAGAGAATGCAGTCTCGTTTTATGTTCCGTTATTTTTTGGGACAACTGTGGGGTGGGGTTTTTCTTGTTGCCTTGTTCCAGATTGTTAATTTGAGTTAATAGGTCTGACACTGCCTCCTCTCCTTTTCTTTTCTGCTGCTGCCATCTTAATAAAAATACCTCTCATGTATGCCTTGTGGGCTGACCATACCACTTCGTCTGAGGTGGAGTTATTATCATTTATGTCAAAGAAGTCTTTTAATTTGGTCTCTATTCAATGTTTTGTTTGTTGTTCAGTAAAAAATAATTTAAACGCCACCTATAAGCTTTGACCGAAGAGTCCCTATCAGATATGGTGAGTGAGACAGGAGCATGGTCAGACCACGAGATCACACCTATCGTTGCCTCAAGCACACAACCTAGAATTCTATCATCCACAAAAATATAGTCTATCCTGCTATAGGAATTAAATCTAGGGGAGAAATGGGAGTAATCTCTCTCAGAGCTGTGGAGATATCTTCAGATGTCGTGTTATATTCTGAAACCAGTGATTTCATCTCTCCTCTAGCGGTACGTCTGTTTGAGCAATCCAACACGGCAAACATGGGGAGGTTAAAATCTCCACAGACAATTTTATACCCTTTGGAGAACGCCTGAACTCTCTTAAATGTTTGTCTGATAAATGAAAACTGGTGGGTATTTGGGCCATATAGAGATACAATCGTGTACCTAATGTTGTTTAAAGAACAATCAAGGAAAATAAAACGCCCCTCCAAATCACTAGTAGTGTCATACAATTTAAAGGATAGGGAGTCTCTTATAAAAATAGCCACTCCAGCTCTTTTAGTCTTGTTGTTTGCAAAAAACTGGTGTGGATATCGAGGGTTCTTTAGCCGATCAATATCCTGCACCAACAAAGTGAATTTCTTGAACACAAATTACATCAGCAGCTTCTTTACAAATATTCTTCCAGAAGATGGATCTTTTACCTGGTGAGTTTAAACCATTGGCATTTATAGATATAACCTTAATATGCATTGTTAATACTATATACTGCTTTATGTGAAACCATTGCTCCGAAATGTGTTAAAAACATGGGGAGGACAGACAGGGGACGGACGGACAGGGAAACAAATTTGCTTTTATAAATAATTGCTGGGTTATCAAACCTAAATTTTTGCTTCATCATAAGAGGAAGTCCCCTTACAGTTCCAAAATCAAGCAAACAGTAAAGAAAAGGGAAAAAAGTGAAACAATTGTTTGAAAGAGAGTGAAAAAAAGACTCTGTGGGCAACTTTGCCTGGTTTCAGCACTGCCAGACAAACAGTAGAAAGCAGGAAGCAGAGAACGGCTATCCAGTAATCAATCATGCCGTGAACCAGTCTGGGTCCAGTTTTTTCCTTTTCTGTGCCTGAGGAGCTCTTTTGTCGTTCAAATATATAGGCTGAATCTTACATTTTAGCAATAAATCTCTCACCTTTTCTGGGGATTTGCAGGCAAATATGGAATTGTCCCTCAAGACTTTCAGTTTCGTGGGGAACCTCCAGTAATACTTTATTACTTGTTCCCTGAGGGCATATACTACCTACTCTGAGCTAGAGTACCTGCAGACAAGTCAGGGAATACCGTCAGGTGGGCCAAGTTATCTGGAAGTTTCGGCCTTTTCCTGAGATCAGCCAATCATTAGCAATATTTAATTATTCACTAAAACAACGACAGTTCAGTGTAACAGAAGACCTCAAAGAATGAACCTGTAGAGCGTGGTGGTCAACATTTTTGTATATTCTGCCTCCAAAATAATGTAATAAGAGGCCACAGGGGGACATGGCCGAGCTTTGAATGCTCCAACAGAGATCGGCTTCAACTTGGCACAACAAGGTGAAAAAACACTCTGGGAAGCCCTAAATAAGTTACCTGGTGACCTGAGTACACTGTTTCCAATGGTGGGTGGCAAGTCAGCAAGAAGGAGATCTCCAAAGAAGGTGACTACATATTACTCCAGAGACTAGGTACTGAATTAAGCCTCCAATATGGCTGCAGCTTCTCATTACCCAGCCCCCACGCCCTGCTTTTCACAATCTGTCTCGCACACAGCAGCTTTAAAAGGAGGAGGGGAAGCTCAGACAGACATTCCACTTACACAGAAAACAATGGAGGGTTTGCTAAAAAACCTGAGGCAAGAACTCCAATCTGATCTTAAACGAATGATAGCCGATTTTAAGGCAGAGATTAGGGGAGCACTACAAGAACTAGGAACTAGAATAGACCACCTGGAGCAGAAGCTGGCAGAACTTACTAAATCTCATAATGAACTAATAGGTGCTAATGAGGCATTATAACAGAAGGTTTCCCATATCCACAATTCAGATATTAGTAATGGAGGAAAACATCCCGGCTCAGATTTAGGCCAAATGGATGTCGAGTACCTACAGTGGTGGCCAAAAGTATTGACACCCCTGCAATTCTGTCAGATAATACTCAGTTTCTTCCTGAAAATGACTGCAATCACAAATTCTTTGGTATTATCATCTTCATTTAATTTGTCTTCAATGAAAAAACACAAAAAGAATTGTCCTAAAGCCAAATTGGATCTAATTCCACACCAAACATTTAAAAGGGGGTGGACAAAAGTATTGAACTGTTAGAAAAATCATGTGATGCTTCTCTAATTTGTGTAATTAACAGCACCTGTAACTTACCTGTGGCACCTAACAGGTGTTGGCAATAACTAAATCACACTTGCAGCCAGTTGACATGGATTAAAGTTGACTCAACCTCTGTCCTGTGTCCTTGTGTGTATCACATTGAGCATGGAGAAAAGGAAGAAGACCAAAGAACTGTCTAAGGACTTGAGAAACCAAATTGTGAGGAAGCATGAGCAATCTCAAGGCTACAAGACCATCTCCAAAGACCTGAATGTTCCTGTGTCTACGTGCGCAGTCTCATCAAGAGGTTTAAAGCCCATGGCACTGTAGCTAACCTCCCTAGATGTGGATGGAAAAGAAAAATTGACAAGAGATTTCAACGCAAGATTGTGTGGATGGTGGATAAAGAACCTCGACTAACATCCAAACATGTTCAAGCTGCCCTGCAGTCCGAGGGTACAACAGTGTCAACCCGTACTATCCGTCGGCGTCTGAATGAAAAGGGACTGTATGGTAGAAGACCCAGGAAGACCCCACTTCTTACCCTGAAACGTAAAAAAGCCAGGCTGTAGTTTGCCAAAACTTACCTGAGAAAGCCTAAAACATTTTGGAAGAATGTTCTCTGGTCAGATGAGACAAAAGTAGAGCTTTTTGGGCAAAGGCATCAACACAGAGTTTACAGGAGAAATAAAGAGGCATTCAAAGAAAAGAACACGGTCCCTACAGTCAAACATGGCGGAGGTTCCTTGATGTTTTGGGGTTGCTTTGCTGCCTCTGTCACTGGACTGCTTGACCGTGTGCATAGCATTATGAAGTCTGAAGACTACCAACAAATTTTGCAGCATAATGTAGGGTCTAGTGTGAGAAAGCTGGGTCTCCCTCAGAGGTCATGGGTCTTCCAGCAGGACAATGACCCAAAACACACTTCAAAAAGCACTAGAAAATGGTTTGAGAAAAAGCACTGGAGACTTCTAAGGTGGCCAGCAATGAGTCCAGACCTGAATCCCATAGAACACCTGTGGAGAGATCTAAAAATGGCAGTTTGGAGAAGGCACCCTTCAAATATCAGGGACTTGGAGCAGTTTGCCAAAGAAGAATGGTCTAAAATTCCAGCAGAGCATTGTAAGAAACTCATTGATGGTTACTGGAAGCGGTTGATCAGTTATTTTGGCTAAAGGTTGTGCAACCAAGTATTAGGCTGAGGGTGCCAATACTTTTGTCTGACCCATTTTTAGAGCTTTGTGTGAAATGATCAATGTTTTGCTTTTTGCTTCATTCTCTTTTGTGTTTTTTCATTGAAGACAAAGTAAATGAAGATAATAATACCAAAGAATTTGTGATTGCAATCATTTTCAGGAAGAAACTGAGCATTATCGGACAGAATTGCAGGGGTGTCAATACTGTTGGCCACAACTGTAACTCTTTATGGGATTTAGAACGTTACACAGGGCTCATACATCTGACCAATGTGGGGGGGGGGAACCCAGTCTAAATTTCGCACCAGGGCCCGTCAGACTCTAGTTGCGCCAGTGCCCACAGCCTCTATATTATATATACACAGCCCGCAGCCTCTATATTATATATACACAGCCCGCAGCCTCTATATTATATGTACACAGCCCACAGCCTCTATATTATATATACACAACCCGCAGCGTCTATATTATATACACACAGCCCGCAGCCTCTATAATATATAGACACAGCCTGCAGCCTCTATAATATATAGACACAGCCCGCATCCTCTATATGTTATATATACACAGCCCGCAGCCTCTATATTATATACACACAGCCCGCAGCCTCTATATTATAGATACACAGCCCGCAACCTCTATATTATAGATACACAGCCCGCAGCCTCTATATTATATATACACAGCCCACAGCCTCTATATGATATATACACAGCCCGCAGCCTCTATATTATATATACACAGCCCACAGCCTCTATATTATATATACCCAGTCTGCAGCCTCTATACTATATATACACAGCCCGCAGCCTCTATATTATATATACACAGCCCACAACCTCTATATTATATGTACACAGCCCGCAGCCTTTATATTATATGTACACAGCCCGCAGCCTTTATATTATAATCATGAATCATAGTATGTTTTAAAGTGACACGGCGATCCCGGCGTCATATGACCGCGTCGCAGCTTTGACGTTGCGGGCGCAATATTGAAATCTTGCCTGTGCTCTGCATTTGTAAAGTGACTCCCATTAGGGCATATTAGAGCAACGAGGCAGGGGTAGCGCGGCACAGGGGACCCGCCTACCGGTTAAAATGCCTTAGAGGAACGCCCCTCTGACAAAATTTTCGTAAGTTTGCAAACTACATTATTGTACTTGTAGATTACTACAAAAGGTGAGACAGGGATGTGTTAGAATGTATTGTAAGGCTGCAGAGACAGGTATTAATAGGTTATTTGGGGTGACAGGTTCTCTTTAAAGACTCACCAGAATTCTTTTCATGTGTATTGTTCCAGTTTCCCAGCCCCAATAAAGTTCTGTTGGACTGATCATCGGCCTGGTGTCCCTACCTGCTCTGTCGCGCACCCCGTCACAAACTGGTTGGCAGCAGAGGGATCAGAGCAGAAGGAATGGAGAACAACGGCCCATGGACTGGACTGTGGGGAGCCTACAAACAAAAACCCGCGAATTAGGAGTCGGCTACAAAGGACTCTCCAATGAGGAGCTAATTGAGGCTTTGGAAGGAGCTTGCCTTCAAGATGGCGCTGAGGAAGGATTCCCACAGCAAGTGGAGGAAAGACGGGAGCTGGAAGTAAATACCCAACTAAATCAGTGGGTTGTGGGATACGAGAAGGAGATGGCACTGCTGGGAGATGAGGCCACTATAGAAGATATGCGGGAGGCCATTGAGGAGCTAAGGAGAGGCAGCACATGGTGGAAGCAGCTAGAAGCTCCAGACTGTAAACACAGCATCCACCGTGAGGGAATTTTCAAGCGTGTCCCTCAAGGACATTAAGGACATTAATGAGGCTGCAACATTGAGGGCTTTCTCCAGGACTTTGAGCATTAATGCAGATTAATGGAAGTCCCGGAAAGGGAGAGAGTCCGACATCTAGTGGGGCTCTTAGAGGATGGAGCTGCTGAAGCCTATAGAGCTATGGACCCTCAGTGGAAATGTGAGTATGGGGAGATAAAACAGACCAATCTAGAACATTATGCTGTAACTCCAGAAACTTACAGGACTCAGTTCCATACTTTAGCCTGTGATGGGGAAGTGTCTTTCAAGATGTATGCCCACAGGCTCAAACAAGTATGTCATCTTTGGCTGGAGGGAGAGGGGGCCATAACTTGGGAGACCTTCCTTCAGGTCATCCTAAAAGAGCAGTTTTACTTCAAGTGCCCTGCTATTGCTGGCTTCACATTGCGATTTTGTTAAATCCGATGCTCTCCGATGAAAATCGGACAGCATCAGATCCGAATTAGCCCCCATGTTTTCCAATGGAGATCCGATCAGACCGGATTTGCACTTAATGGCATCCGATTTGCCTCCAATCCAATTCTGTCTGATTTTTTTTCAAGAGCCAAAATCGTAGACTGCTGCTATTTTGGTATACGATTCAAAAATTGGATCACATCAGATCCAATGCGATCCAATTAAAATAATATGGGAGTCTATGGCGATCGGATCGGAAAGAAAATCGGATCCGATATCAGATCCGATTTTCTGTATTGAGCATGCTCAATATCCTAGACCACTCCCAAAACATCCCCCAGCCCTTTAAATCGGATCCGATAAAAAATCAGATCGGATGGCATCCGGTTTTGAGCATCCGATGCTGTCCGATTTTCATCGGACAGCATCGGATTTAACAAAATCGCAATGTGAAACCAGCCTAAGAACTGGGAATGGGTGCGTGAGAGGATACAAGCAACAGTGGAGCAAGCTGGTGCTCTAGCTGATGAGGTTCTCACCCTCAAACCTCAGTGGAAAATACTACTAATTAGTGAGAAAAAAAAACTATACGTTCCCCAACACTGGCGGCCCCTTGTCCTTCGGCCTCCAATATTCATCGTTCCAACTAGACTACCAACTCATGGTGAACTTCGTGTGAATGTGCCTCCCTTACTCCTGCCTCATCTTTGGGAATACATAGTGGAGGAAAAATTTGCAAGCCCAATATCCAAGCGTTCGAAGGCAGGACAGCTACAGACCACCAGGAGAAGAGCTGGGTTCAGTCCCTGATGACTTGCCAAGTGACTCGGATATACTGGCTCCCCTACCAGGAGTCTATGGGGTGCGAGCCCCAGCGAACCAGAAGTGAGAGGAGCAGCGGCACAGAAGGGAGGTGAGTATGCGAAGACAGGCTGTCCATGTGCTATTCATGGATCCACGGATAGCACAAGGACAGCACACATTGTGTCACACGTCCGTGACACATGGCTATATGCCCCGCCCACAAACAGCCTTGTCTCACACATCCTTGGTGTGTGTGTGAAAGAGGTCTAACTTAGAAGACTTGTGACTGCTTTGGACCTCTATCTCATGTCTGCATTGAAACTTCATATTAAACATGTCCTTTTCCTTTGGCAGTTGAGGAGTTAATGTTAGTCTGCTGCCAGCAAGCTAGCTGGGCCTTGTCCAGGTGTGGCCACTCTGTGATTACCTCAGCCTTTATAGGATCACATGGTTTCAGCATGCTTTGCTGGAGACTGAATTTCATTCCTAGCCAAGCTCCTGAGGTGAAGGAGCTCTGTGGAGAACCTCTTGTTGCCAATTTGCCTACTGTCTCGGGAAGTGACTGCAGGTGTGAAGTTGCTACCCTGTTGTTCTTTGTCTGTCTTCCTCTTCCCTCTTGTCTCCTATATTGAGGTGGTTGTGGACTAGTGCTCTCGCCGGCCATTCCCTGGTAAGGCACACAGTACCCGGTTTTACCAGGCACAAGATCCTGTTCGTGACGCCAGACTGAGGCGGTCGACAGGGTAGGGGGTACTCGGATCCTGGGACAGGACGACTGCTTCGATGGGGGATCATGGCTGGACAGTTCCCGGTTCCGTGCCCTGGACCCTCAGTGGCTGGGATTAGGGGGAATGGTGATGAGGAAGGGGGTAATTGTGTCGTGATGCCACCTGTGGTTTCTGGTAAAGGTGGATACCAGCGCTGCGGCCGGCCGCTGAGGTGATGGTGGTGCAGCTCAGTGTAGTACAGCTTCCCACAGGTGGACCTTTACCTCAGGGCAGTGAGGGTGGATGAGGGGAGTCGTAGTAGCGGCTTAAGGGGGACGATGTGGGCAGCAGCGGGGAAGCAGACTCACACACACAATAGTCTTTGTTTCGGTATCTTTTACTGATGTCCGGTAACAGGTACAGTCCAAGAGGGTTACCAGGTTCTCGGTGCAATTTGGGATTTTTCACCTTGAGAGTTGTGAGGCCTCCTCTACTACTGTGTACGGTGGTTTGGGGTAAGTTCTGCCTATAACTGAACTCGGCGCTTTCTTCCCTCTCAGGGCTTATCTCTTTAACCGACAATGGGGGCCTTCTGTGGGGTCCCTATACTCCTCTTGGGCCCCTGGTCCTGTGCTTGGTCAGGTTTGAGTGTCTCTATTAAGTTAGTACATCAGGGGAATAGATCATCCTGGTTACTCTGGGTTTTTCCTGCTTCAGTGTATGTTCTGCAGGTTCGGACTCCGGTGTCCGGGTGAGCTAAAGGGATCCTAGATCTGGTCCCTTGTTATGATCTACTGCTCCTTCCACTGGCCTCCGTCCCTCTCTCTGGGGTGCTTCTCAGCGGGTCAGTCTCCCTTGGTTCTGGGCCTTGCTTTGCCCAGCAACCGGGTCTTTCCAGCACCTTCTCTAGGCTCCTCCACTGGACTTAACTGCTCTCTTCACTGCTCAAAGCAAACTAACTGACTCCTCCCCTCAGGCCTGGATCCTTATAAGGGAACTTGCTTAAAGCAGCAAGGAGAGCTCCCCTTCCAGGTCTGGGGTGGAAGGTGTTGTGTGCTGTGTGTACCAAGGTGTAAATCCCTCCTTGCACCGGATGGGTCTGGTGGCAATTCCCAGCAGGGGTGCCACACTACCATTAGGGCCAGCGGAGGGCATAGGTTTCCTGCTCGGTGACAAGTTGAAAGAACTCATATAGGGACGATGGGGAGATCAGGGCACAGCCGCAGGTGAGTGCAGGAGGTCACCTCTCTCACCCGTTCCTTATGAGCAGGTCGATCCTCTGTACTTATCATTCTGGTGTCTCCGTCTGTTTTTCGTTGTTGCGCACTGGAAATCGTTGGTCCGTGCACCACTATCACGCACTCACTTTATAGAGTATCAGACATTTAATCAAGGCTTTTTTTTTTTTTTTTCTCCTCTCTGCCTTATTGAGCTGAGCTCAGGTTGCAATTGATTTCTACAGTTCCAATACTCTGGGGTCTTTTTTCCGCTCCTGTTTTTTGTTGGTCTTCTTATCATGGGAACTAGTGCAAATATTTATTCATTGTTGTGCTTTGTCACCAGGTCAGCTTTGCAGGACTATTATTATTGTTAAAATTATAGGAGGCATGTATATTCGATGCTATCTGTGCGGTGTTGCACATATTTTAAATGGTTTTAAATGTTTTGTGCTTTTGTTTTACCTTGTACACATGAGTTTATTGTAATAAAAACTATTTTTCACTTTATCAATGGTTGAATATATTTCTTCCCTGATCCCGGTCATATATACACGTTTCTTTCTTCTTTGTTGTATGGATTATGGTCAAACGTGTGACTGGTGGATTCTGTGTTAGTGCCACTCTACCTTTTTCTTTTTTATTATACCTCTTCGAGTGATGTAAGGTCAACCCATTTGGCGGATGGAAGAAGCGAGCTAAGGAGGCTCAAGGAGATGATATAAGCCCATTTGAAGCAGGAGAAGCTTTGGAAATATGTCGAGAGCCGTGTATGTTCACTGGAGAGAGAGATGTTTGAAAAGACTCTGCAAATAAAAGAGCAGTTAATGCAAGAACTTCGGAGACAGGCTGCTGAGTGCCGAGTAAGTGTGCTGGAGAGAGAGATATCTGAGCTCGGAGGTCGCCTGGCGGAAAGCCAGTCGATGAATAAGGCAGCGTTGGAGAAGATGGAGCGGCAGGTGTCTGTTCTGTTAAACTGTCTTGAAGAGGTGGAAGTCCGGAAAGAGACTATTCCAGACACTGAGCAGGGTGATCATATCGTGGCAGAAGAGAAGGGTGAGACTCCCTTGTTCAAGTGCCTGGTAGAGATTCCGGAAGACTTGAGACGCGAGTGTGCCAGAGAGTCTGTGCATGATGACTTTAAGAAGGCCGTGGGAGCCTGTAAGGTGTACTGGTCTCCAGAAGCTACACAGATCATGGTTCTGTCCACATCCAAAGTCACTGTGGATCGGGTGGCTATCATGAGGGACCTGCACTTGAGGTGTATTCGCATGAAGCAGTTGATCCGGCGAAGAACAAAGAAGCTGCTAGGCGGCTGGGGCTTATGAGGAAAGTCCGAAATCTACTGTAAGATGTTGTCCAGGTGCCTAGTGATCTGCTGAGAGAAGTTATCCGGAAAATAGGATGACTCATGCAGGACATGGAGTTTGGAGTGACAAGGGCACGAATTCCCGATGATAGAGAAGATACCCAGGAAAGTGGGTCTGGTTCCATTCCTCATGGTGGGGACAGTGGAGAGTCTTGACAATATGCGGATTCTTCTCACTTATAGGGTGACTCACCTAAAAGAAGTGCAGCAGTTAAGGCTGGAAAAAGAGCGAGAATCGAGAGACAACGTTGCTGCCGAAGATGGAAGCCATCGTTACATCAAGGTACCCAATGAAGTCGGGGTCTTCCCAGTAATAGAGGGGCCACAGCAGAAGCTGGAGACAAAGAATGCAATGGGTCTCTAGGTGATGAAGAAAGGCACCAACAGAGAGCTATCCGAAGACGTCCTGAAGAGAGAAGGCGTAATAGTTTGAGGGGTAGAGAATCCCCTGTTACACCAATGCTGTGGATCCTAGACAAATGACCTAATAGTATAGGTGACGATGTAGAGTCAGATTTGACCGTAGATACAGAGAGAAGTGAATCACACTGCTGTAATGACCGCTGGGGGCGGGGGAGGTCTCACCAAGATATTTTAGAGTCAGACCAGACAAAAGATCTGACTGTAAACACGTATCACTACAACTCTACCCGTTGGAGGCAGCCATGGAGAGAAAGAGCTAACAAAAAAAAAAGATATACCCGAAAGATGAGCTGACTAAAAAGGGTCTGGCGACAGTGACTGACCAAGTCTCTGGGATAGCAGCTGGACAATTGACATGAGTGCAATGGAAGCGCACTATCGTACGGACTGCTGGGGGTGGGGAAGACCTCACAGAGATAGGACTCATACACATGAGGTGACAGAGTCTGACAGGGTAACAAGGTCTGACCCTTGGTTGTGACACAGATGACCCCCTGGTATAGGGACCTTTGGTGCCAAGCCGGATGGCTTTAGGCAGAGGGGGGGAATATGGGGTACGTCGGCCAGCCGAAGACTGAATGGCTGATATACATTGCAGAGGTTGATGGCATGTGAATGTTTCACTGTGTCTTACAGCAGTAGCAAGAGTTAATTCAAGTATATGTGTGCATGAGTTAACACACCTCCTCCAGGGGTGTGGTCAGGGTTGATATCATGTGAATTCTGACTAGTCACAGGATGTGATGTCAGCCCAGGTCCTGAAGGCTGAAAGCTGCAGAAGCACATGGGAAGAGACGAGGGCGGGAGTTGTGGTCTGACAGGAGTCAGTGTGAACCTTGACAGATCCTGACTGGTGTTCTCAGCCAAGCAGTTTTCCTGAGCAGCCAACTAAGAGGTCAGTGAGAGGAGGCTGTGATACCTGTTAGAGAATGGTCAACCATGATGGTTTGTGTCAGCCATGTTGTATCATCTGTAATGTATTCTTGTGATTTTCAAAAGAAAAAGAGAACCGCAGAATCTGTAAGGCCTTCCAGCTAAAGAATAATAAAAATGATCTCAGAGTGATTAGCTAGCAGAGAGAAGCTAATTAGATCTGTTCTATGCACTCAGAGAAGCTCATAATAAGTATATTTAAGTATATTGTGTATTTCTCGTTATTTTCTGTGGTGAGGTGCAGTAGGATAGACAAAATAGTAATCCAGGTCATTTGAAACAGACCTTATTATTTGTCAATGTTTGAGTTGTGTGCATTTTCTAAAAGCTATAATGAGACTAATAGATACAGATAAGTTTAAGTGCAGAAACTATAGCTTGTAATGTGATTAGTAATGATGTATTTCTATTGAATTTGATGTTCTATTCTATGTTCTTTCTATATTCTACAGGGGTTGGACAAAATAATGGAAACACCATGGAAAAATAAACAAGAGTTAGTTTAATATGGTGCAGGTCCACCTTTTGTGACGATTTCAGCCTCAATTCTCCAAGGTATGGATTCATAAAGGTGATATTATTGGCCCGGCGGATCTCCACGAAATAGCACCCCAGATCATCACAGACCCTCCGCCATGTTTTACAGTTGTGGGAAGGCAGTCTGAATGGAATGCTTCTTTCAGCTGTCTCCAAACGTACACTCGGCCGCAGGTCGGAAAATAGGGTTAACAATGATTCGTCTAAGAATATCACATTTCCACTGCTCGAGGGACCAATTCTGGAGGTTTCTACACCACTCTAAACGCTTGGAAATATTTGTCATTGAGAGCAGCGGTTTTCTAATTGCAGCTCTTCTGTGGAATCCAGATTTGTGCAGCTCCCGACGAACAGTTTTGGTGGAAACTGGGTTCTGTAGGTGTTCATTGAGCTCAGCAGTGATTTTCGGAGCAGTGGTCTTGCGATCCTCTCCCACAATTCGCTTTAGAGTCAGACGGTCTCTCTCAGTCAACTTCGACTTTCGGCCGGACCTGTGCTTTGCTGTGGACATTTTTCCTTCTCTTCCAAACGCAGTCATTACTTTGGATACAGAACCTCTTGACACGCCAAGCATTTGGGCACTTTCTGTTACACTAGCGCCTGCCATACGAGCACCAACAATTTGGCCTTTTTTGAAAATCCGAAAGGTCTGCCATTGGTATCAGGTTCTCATCAATGTTCTTACAATTCGGTAAAACAAACAGTTAATTTACACACACATATCACTTAACACAAATAATCAACTACAAAACATTAACGTATGTCATGGTTTGCATGTTTATAACATGTTCAAAGATTCTGATGCCAAAACGTTAGGTATTTCCATTATTTTGTCCAACCCCTGTATGTGCAACTGTCTTAGTCAGCATGATGAAGTCACCATATTTCAGAATATAGCTTTTCTATTGGGGAAGCAGGTATAAGAAGCCCCCAGCTCAGGGGATCGGGGCCCAGAATCACGATATCATCCTGTGTGCCGGACACCTGCGTGTGTCCCTGTGCCTGTCATCTTGATTCCTATCTGCTTTTGTCGTCCATCTCTGTATCATTCCAATACACCTCAGCCTTTGGTTCTGAAGACCTGTCTACAAAGTTTTCTCGGACTTTGATAACTACCAGACAAGGAAGGTCTTTCTTTCATTCTCTTTTTCAATACCTTAACAGGGATACAGTGGTGAGAGATGTATCCAAACCTGTGCGGGCACACCCGCTATAGAAATGAGGACTGTGTATCTCATGGCTAGAGCTGACTTGTTTTGGACTATACCATATGCGGTTTATGTGGTCTGTTAATAAACCGACATGAATTTATTTAAATGAAGAGACTGTTCTGTTTGAATATCGCTACCAAGTGGGTGAAACCCAAACCCGATCCGTGATCGTATCTTACAATATATAAATACGCCATAATAGTGACCAATTAGGGATTTTTTTTCAAAGAATGGACATTCGCAACAAGTATTATGTCAAAGAACGAAAAAATGCGAGAACAGGCCAAATTATATGCAAAAGTACAAATGTCATTTATATTCAAAAGGGGACAGTCCGGTGCCAGCTTAAAACAGGTAGGGGTCAGTAATGAGGGCAGCTTAATGTAATGTTACCAATAGATAGATATAATCAATTATCACACACGTATTGGTGTTATTCCTATACAATACAGTTTTATACAATATATTAGGTATATTTACAGAGGTGTAATGATATTACCTCGGGAGTACAGTGATTGCTATACAATTGTATTAGTACACTGGCACTTATGGTGTAACACAGCTTCACAGTATAGTATAAAATAAAGTTGTTGCGCAGGGTATGATCTTTATTTCTCTTTATTTCTTTATCTCAACTATAATGGAGTGATGGTACACCTTGTTATATTACCTATGGTGTACTACTCAGCATACTATTAAATATGTCTCCAGCGAATTCATATACACCATTATCTTATTCATTAACTATGGCGCTTTCATTACCACAGGGTTTCAGGGGTTAATAACACACACTCATGTGAAGATCCTTGTGCAGCCAGTTACTATGCAGCTAGATGCTCTTTACATGTGGATTCAAACACTGCTTTATCTTCCACCTAGCCACCTACATTATCTATAACTATGTCTTAGATAACAGGGTATACTGCATTGTCATAAGTAGTCAAATATCCAGGATTTTACCTTTGGAGTCGTGCAGATAACAAGCTTACACCCTCTCACTACGGCAGCCGTGTGCCCATATGCGCATTTCGGCAATTCTTCATCAGTGGGCGTGCCATACAGGGGAAGGGGAGGGTTTAATAATAGCCCATGGCCAATCAGAGAACAGCATCACAGTAACCTAGTAACGCTGACGCTCCGGTGCTCATACGCGCGGCTACGTACCCGGGCAGTGTCATGTGCGGCGGAGATTAGGATCACATGATCCACCTCACCGTCCCACATAGAGAAGCCGACCGCATCCACGCAGCGTCACAGCATACAGCGCCAAGTCACTGCTTGCTAAGAGTGCACCAGTTATCAGACAGTCTATGGGATGGATATATACCACACAGTCACTCACTTGTATTTTTCTTAAACTATATCCTCATCACAGTATGATCAGTATCCACAACAAGGAGAATAACGGTCATATCCTAGTATCACAATATTGGGTAACTCACATATGAAAATGATGTTATATATATTATGTTAATATCTTTTAACCAACATCCATCCTAGGATTATATACACAGATATAACAAAGTGTAGACTTTAATCAATGCTTAGTCATACATCGGAGTGAAGACATATTCCATAGTGGGTGACAGAGTTTTTAACAAGCCTCCTCAGTGGATGTTATATCATCATAGTGTCACTTTTTAGAAATGTAAACCCAGAAACAGCCATGGCATATAAGAGGAGCACACCTGAGTAATTAATGGTGTACAAAATGTATTATTACATACAACACAGTAACAGACAGGATATTAAAACATAATTAAAACTCACAAGGAATCACAACCAGGGGTCCATCAGTAACATATGTGTGGCACATAAGTGCTTCACATCAAAGTGGTCAAAGTGCTTAATCCCTAATCAGTAACTATTATTATCAAAAGATCACAGCTGTTGATTAGTATCAATATTTACACACATGTAAATCCTATGGGAATGGTCACAGTAAGGTAGTCAATGACAATTGCAGGGTAATCAGGAATAAATTGGGTACCAATTCTTTACAATGTCAAACATTGGTCATATATACAGGTAATACACCCTATGGGAGTCCATTTAACTATGGACAAACCACATCAAAATCTCTAAGGATCAATTCACATTGATCATACAGTACCAAGATGGTTAAGTAAGTTTAGGTATGCATACCATTTATGTGCTGTACACCCATAGGAAAACAAGCAGTCATAATGGGTAATCACAACCAGTGATCATTAGTTGCACTAAGGCACAGAAAATAAGTGCCTAGTTGCACTGTTAGTTAAGCACAAATAGACCTATATAGCAGTGCTGCAGCCAATAGGTGCACAAAAACACGCCCATGTCTAATTTATCATTTAAACCAAGGGCACCCTGGGCATTAAGCTCCAGAATCCACTTGGCCTCCAATTGCAAGAGGCGTTTATGTTGGTCACCTCCTCTAATAGACGGGGGTAGACTGGCAATCCCTGCGAACCTAAGTACTCCGGCATCCCCGTTGTGCATTAATAATAGAGACGAAAAATTCGAGGAGCAGGCTGACACACTAGAAGCAGACCTTCTAAATAGGGGGTACCCATCGGGTGTCTTGAAAAAAGCCAGAGAAAAGGCTAGGTTTCATTTTCTCAGTAATGGCTCTGTTAACCCAGCTAAGAGGTGCGCGTCCAAGCCTGAGTCTAGGCCTTTCTACTTTAGCTTTAAGCACGGCCCAATGTTCAATAATATCACGGCCGCTATTAAACGGCATTGGCACGTGGTGGAGACTGACAGAACCTTGTCTAATCTGGCTCCGGTGTCTGTTGTCACATACAGAAGATGTAAAAACTTAGGAGACCTGTTAGTTCAAAAAAGACTCAGAACAACAGATAATAGTATGAATTGGTTGGGAAAAAAACGACCGCAGGGAAACTTTAAATGCGGACACTGTAATTGGTGTCCCCAGTTGTTTAAAGGGAATTTTCTCGAACTAGGTGGTCAAAGATAAGGATCCATTCTTTTATTAACTGTCGCACTAAATGGTTGGTTTATGCCATCTGGTGCCCCTGCAAAAGATTCTATGTGGGTAAGACCATCAGGCCCATGTTTGTAAGAGTGAGAGAACATTTTGGGTCTATACTTAAGAATAAAGGGTCTCCAAGATTAATTCATCATATTAATGATGTGCACAACGGGGATGCCGGAGCACTTAGGTTCGCAGGGATTGCCAGTCTACCCCTGTCTATTAGAGGAGGTGACCAACATAAACGCCTCTTGCAATTGGAGGCCAAGTGGATTCTGGAGCTTAATGCCCAGGGTGCCCTTGGTTTAAATGATAAATTAGACATGGCCGTGTTTTTGTAAAGGTGATGAGTTTGTAAATTGTGAACTTGTTTGGTTTTGCGCACCTCTTGGCTGCAGCACCGCTATATGGCAGCCTTGATTAATATGAGGGACTTTTTCGATCAGTGGGTCTATAAATTAATATAGAAGACAGTGATATTGGTCTATTTGTGCTACCCCCCCCCCACTTCTCTCTCCCCCTTCTGATGGGGCAGTTGATGTTGTCTGTGCGCTCCTAGTCTGGGTCACGGTCAGAATACCTGACTGGGTGATTAAGACTGGGGCAGTCTTTTTTCACCATGTTTATATAAACTTATAACTACTTGTCTGGTAGCTTAATTCCGGCTGCAGGAGCTGTGGTTTGTGTGCAGCTCGTTGAAATAGTGCTTTGCACAGTTTGTATATTTCTTGCCCCTTTCCTGATTGGTCACAGTGTTGCCTTAGCAGCGGTGGTAAACACTGCGACGTAGCCTCTATAATGAGGTGCTTGCGCAGTCGCGGGTAAGAATAGAGACCAATCAGGGAACTTCTCTATTGCGGTCATGTGACTTGCACACGTGACCCGGAAGTAGTGAGGCGCCCGGAAACCGCAACTGATGATCACATAGCAGCATGAGAATTTGTAAGCATAAGATCGCTATTTGGTTTTATACATCTGTTTATCCTATGTACTTTTGATATGTTTTTCTTAGCAGTTGCTTGGAAAGTTGGCTTTGTTTTTAATATTCCTATTGTGTTTTTATTATGACTAGCTGGTTGTGATGTCATCAGGGCGGTCCAGCTCCACCTATTTAAGGTCGGGGCAGGCACCACCAGCTACCAGTGACCCGTTGAAGGGCAGAACGCCCGAAACGGTGCCGTCGTCACCCGGTCCCCCTCCCTGCACTATGTTTCAACTACCTCAATAAAGGACACCGCCTACAGCTTCCTTGGTGAGTGCCGCTGTTTTCCTTTTCTTTCATTCTAAACTTACTTAACCATCTTGGTACTGTATGATCAATGTGAATTGATCCTTAGAGATTTTGATGTGGTTTGTCCATAGTTAAATGGACTCCCATAGGGTGTATTACCTGTATATATGAACAATGTTTGACATTGTAAAGAATTGGTACCCAATTTATTCCTGATTACCCTGCAATTGTCATTGACTACTGTACTGTGACCATTCCCATAGGATTAACATGTGTGTAAATATTGATACTAATCAACAGCTGTGATCTTTTGATAATAATAGTTGCTGATTAGGGATTAAGCACTTTGACCACTTTGATGTGAAGCACTTATGTGCCCCACATGTTACTGATGGACCCCTGGTTGTGGTTCCTTGTGAGTTTTAATTATGTTTTAATATCCTGTCTGTTACTGTGTTGTGTGTAATAAATACATTTTGTACACCTATAATTACTCAGGTGTGCTCCTCTTATATGCCATGGCTGTTTCTGGGTTTACACATTTATCAAAAATGGCATGGTGAGCACCCATATATTTATTTATATACATTTATAACTACATATGTATATATATACACATCTTAATGACCCTGTGGTGCTCCTTAAATATTTCTATGTCACTTTTTAGAAATAAAGTAAAGGCCATGGATATATGGTAACTAAAAACGAACAAAAATCATAATGTTAAAAACATATATCTGTGAACCCATTAAGCCCTTAGTGACCTCACAGGAATGGTGCATAGCTTATATTTTCATTTAATCCTACTGGATATAGCATTTTTAACGTCCACATCCATCTGGATTCTAGTTGTCTAAGTCTCCTGGTGACTCCACCTCCCCAGATGTCAATTTTTAAGCAGTAAATGCCTTGAATGTCCCCAGATTACAACAAGACGTAGTCCAAACTTGAGGGACTGTTTAGTTAGGAGCCGCTATGAAGGGAGTAAGAAGTGGAGCTTCCTAGATGACTTTAAACAGAAGGTGGGATGTACACCATGTGGAAAGTGTGTTGCGTGCCCAAATGTGGAGAAAGCGGACACATTCACTGATTCTAGTGGTGGTAGAATGTTTAAAATATTGAAAAAAATAACATGTGAGACCGTGGTGGTGATATATTGTGCCACGTGTCCATGCCCAAAAATCTATGTAGGCATGACAACCCGCCAATTAAAGGTGAGAATTAGAGAGCATGTGTTGGGCATTATGAGAAAAAGGGGACCGGGTATGACCATGTTAAGGGCAGACTACTCTGAATACATTATAAAAAGAAAGAGAGAATGTGAGTTCTAATGCCCATGTAACTAAACCACGTATTTACTGTCCACACCAGTGTATATTGCAAAAAATAATAATGCTTTATTGAATGCAGTGGATACAATAAATAAATGTGTCCAATATAAAAGATGACATGGATTCAAGACAAGAAGGAGGGAGACAAGTGACAAGTGGGCAAGACAGGCATGGACTGTATATAAAAGGTTCAGAGGGGTAGTGAAAGTGCAAAGTGCTAAAGGTGCATAGATCAGGGTAATAAGTGCAGTTCAACTATGTAGATATAGCATACACCCTGATCTAGACTACAGTAGAGTGCACAGTAATAACTTACACATGAACCTAGTAAAGAGTCCCTGCCAGATCTGCCCACTGGTCCAGTAGCACTGACATGTGTTTCGCGTCGGCTGCTTCGGGGGGCTAGTGGTGACAAGTGCTCATAGGTGAGGGGTTTTTAAATGGAGTCATAGCCAATAAGAGACCGCTGGTGTTGCTGCAATTACAGCACTGGCAAAATGGTTGTTACACAGCGGGGACGGCATTCTTGGACGCAACTTCCGGTGACGTAATTTCCTCCGGTGCACCCTTGATAGAAGTCCCCCTCGCCGCTCACTTCCGGTTTGCCAGTGCGCATGCGCACAGCGTCTGGCGCCATTTTGGGTGAGGGCAGGTGTAAGGACATATTAGTAGCGATATGGGAATAATCCCAGTCGCTACAGTTCACACATATATGTCGTTTCTGCAGTACCACTAATGGGGCAAACAGACTAGAAGGTAATGGATTGAGACACAGCAAGTATAGAGCAGAGATAAAGAGGAATAGGGGAAAAGGAGGATATAGCACCAACTATACAGCAAACCATACATAGACACATATACTGACAGCAGTCAGTTCATATAAAGCAGTGCGGTGCCTGCATTCCTCCAATGGTTTATGTTCATCCCAATTCCTCCATAGCTCTTGTATTGTCGTATGTGGGTGCAATCCATCGCTTTTATAGGCCGACTCACATCTCCAAATCCCATAATACGAAAAATAATAAGTGAATCTAAAAAGGTGAACAAAGCACAAATTAAAAAGCTGACAATCCAATAAAAACTACGGATACGCCGAACAGCGATAATTTTTTAAGGGGCAGCATGACTCAGGTAGATTATCCTGACCCCAACCAAGCGGCCAGGAAAGACTCAATTACCCGGACACATAGGGTTAAAGTGCATGTATACAGAAATCCCTATATATACCCCAAACCAGATGGCATATGGATCGCATTGCCAAGACAACTAAAAAACATTACACATTAGTACTAGGATGTAGAAAAACAATACAGGGCTAAAATGTCTAAAAAGCACACAAATAGTGGTACTCATTTTGGGTTAATCCCTAGGTGTCGGGGCGTCAATTTAGCAAGGAAAAGAGTCACGAGTCACAGAAAAGGTGAGAAGCTGATTCTCTCATTTAGGCCTGCCGGTGACATCGTGCCCAAAGTCACGATCCACCGGCACTCCATCTTGGCTAGTTCTTTTTTAACATCTCCCCCTCGTACTCCAAGCTGCACTTTATCTATCCCACAGACTCTCAGTGTCTCTGGGTTACAGTTATGGAATTTTTTGAAGTGACGAGGGAGAGTGCGCAGAGTACTCAGGTCCTCCACACTCTCAGCCGCCATTATACTTTTCTCATGCTCATCCTTTTCTGTGACTCATGACTCATTCTCTCTTTCTTTTTAGGTGTTGGGCATTGAGGCAGCAAAAACCACTACGGATGACTAATCCCTTAAAACAATCCCCAAGCATTGTAAAATCAAACACGCCGGTGATGTTACAGCATTACGGGTGAAAGGCGTAATGGATGTTTGTCATCACTGAAGGAGCAGAGTGTGCTCCGAAACACATTGGAATAAAGAAACCTAATTTCTACAGACTTCGTGGGTCCTGTGGGATCACCAGCACTTTGTCCTGTCGTTCCTGCTATATACCACGTTGCACGTGTAAGTGTGGATCCAGCGGCAGCTGTATAAGAGCAGATGCTGGTTGTGGGTCACACAACCTTATCAGTTGAGCACCTTCCAAAAGGGTTTGCACCCTCCTTATCATAAGATAAGACCCTATGCACCTTTTTGACTGACTATTATAGATATTGAAGCATCTGTGATTGACTGTTGATCCTTCTGCAGTGAATATCCAGGAAGTTAATAAGTGGCCCGGAAGTACAAGCGCGTGGATGCCGATAAGTATAATGCTGTTTAATAACTACCGTATCTTCTTTTTTTACAGCCTCCAAATATCTAAGACATTGTTATACTTTTCATTGTTAGTGTATACACATGCAGCACTAATACATATATACATTTATATCAAAATTAACTATTTTTACATAACACCATTTTTCAGTCCTTACAGGTCTTGTGATTGCTTACAAAGCTTTAAACACCCAGGAGCTAGTCCAGTGGAAGGTTCTTCAGCGGTCACTCAGGATGTGCAGTCACTGTGCAGATCCCATTAGCTTCCTCTTCTGCTCTGCACCGATCACATAGATCAGTGTAGGACAGGAGGAGAGAGCAGATCTCTCAGTGATCAGGAAGGACAACATCTGAGCATTGTCCATCATTACAGGAAGCTGCCTGCAGACTGTAAGAGGCACTCACTTACTAGCAAGATTATTATTATTTTTTTTTTTTATTATCATTTTTTTTTATTGTTTTTCCAATATTTGACACAACATACAATCATCATACAAGAGCATGAAACATAACATGTCATAAACAAATTTGCTCAATGGGCATATAACTATTAGAGCATTGAGTTTTATTTAGTCATTTGTCTTAGAGCTATTCCTAAATATATTTTAACTTTACTTAAGTTTGATATCCCCATACCAATCCGTCTCTTAAGTTTTTAAAATCCATCCCTCCCTCCCTCCGTCCCTTGATGCAATTTTATATCACCTAGTAATCCCAATACCCTAGGGTGATGTTCTTCAAGTTGTCTCCTATTCATTTCTACTCAGTCTACCCAGTGTGCCTTCAAGTTCTGCCATAGCATACCAAGCCGTCCTTCGAAAAGGGGAGATAAACGTCTCAATTTCCGAATCCGAAAGTTCTCTTTCTACAAATTTTCTCCATTTGTGAAAGAATTTTCCTATAAGACGGGTTGGGTTTCTCAAAGTTTCTGCAGCTTCAAGGTTTAACACTTTTTTTATGGTGTTGCGGAGTGCCTCTATCCCTGGTATGGACCCCTCCAGCCAATGCCTTAAAATCAGTCGTTTTGCCACCATGACTATAGTGTGAAATAATATATGAGGGGGACTTTGGTTAGGTGTATCTCCATGATAGTGGAAGAGCCAAAGCATTGGGTTGAGTCGCCCTTCATTGAAAAAGTGCCCTCTGGCTAAGTACCCCACTTCCTCCCAAAACTGTCTTGATTTTTGGCATGACCATATACCATGTTCCAAATCTGTCATTGCGTCTCTACATTTCGGACAATTTATCCACCTATTTTGGTTGGTTGGTGAGGGTGGGATATTAAAACCCTGGATAGCTCCGTGCATTAATCTAAATTGTGTGTCCCTCTACATTTCATTTGTGATTGCCTTCATCAATGACTGCCATCCCTGTAGTATCTTGCTCGGCAAGTCATTCTCCCCAAAGTGTCTCCTCCACCTGGAGAAAGGCCCCCTCAGTTTCGATGGTCGAAGCGCAACTCCCAAATTGCTGTATATTGTGCGTATAGACGTGTCCTCCACCCTTTCACATATCAGATCCTCCCATAATTCATTGGTGAGTTCTCTCGAGATGTCATTCAGGTTAGTCAAGAGGTGATGGTGGAGCTGCTGGTATTGCAATACATGAAATCCAGGCAGATTAAATTTGGTCAGTACCTCTGCTCCTGTTAGCCATCTCCTCTCACCTACATGCATGAGATCAAACAGTGTCCTCACCCCATTAGATTTCCAACTTTTAAATAGAGAATTTTCTCGTCCTAGTGGAAAAGATGGGCACGCCCAGGGATTAAGTCTCCCTGAGATCTTCCAAGAGAGGCCCAATTTAGAACGGACATTCTTCCAGGTCATAACTGTGTCTCTATAAATCGTTGTGTGTTTTAGGTGGCACGGGATCATGAAAAGGGGAGTGTGCAGAAGTGACGTCAGGTCCCATGGCCCCGCATATTCTCTTTCCAAGTCTATGTCAGAGAATCTAGTTGACCCCTTAACCCCTTCACCCCCGAGCCTATTTTGACCTTACTGACCAGGTCATTTTTGTCAATTCTGACCAGTGTCCCTTTATGAGGTAATAACTCCTGAACGCTTCATTGGATCCGAGCGATTCTGAGATTGTTTTTTCGTGACATATTGGGCTTCATGTTAGTATTAAATTTAGGTCGATAATTTTTGCGATTATTTGTGAAAAAATCAAAAATTTGGCAAAAACTTTGAAAATTTAGCAATTTTCAAATTATGAATTTTTATTCTGCTAAACCAGAGAGGTATGTGACACAAAATAGTTAATAAATAACATTTCCCACATGTCTACTTTACATCAGCACAATTTTGGAAAAAAAAAAAATTTTTGTTCGGAAGTTATAAGGGTTCAAAGTTTATCAGCAATTTTTCATTTTTCCAGCAAAATTTACAAAACCATTTTTTTTAGTGACCACATCACATTTGGTCTTTTTGAGGGATGTACATGACAGAAAACACCCAAAAGTGTCACCATTCCAAAAACTGCACCCCTCAAGCTACTCAAAACTACATTCAAGAAGATTATTAACCCTTCAGGTGCTTCACAGGAACTAAAGCAACATGGAAGGAAAAAATGGTCATTTTAATTTTTCCAAGAAAAATGTTCTTTTAGCCTCAATTCTTTCATTTTCACATGAGCAACAGGATAAAATGGATCCTAAAAATTGTTGGGCAATTTCTCCTGAGTACATCGATATCTCATATGTGGTCATAAACCACTGTTTGGGCGCACGGCAGGGCTCAGAAGGGAAGGAGCGCAATTAGACTTTTGGAGCTAATTTTCCATTCAAAAAGTCAAATGGCGCTCCTTCACTTCTGAGCCCTGCTGTGTGCCCAAACAGTGGTTTATGACCACATATGAGGTATTGGTGTACTCAGGAGAAATTGCCCAACCATTTTTAGGATCCATTTTATCCTGTTCCCCATGTGAAAATCAAAAAATTTAGGCTAAAAGAAAATTTTTGTGGAAAAAAAAGTACTTTTTCATTTTTACAGATGAATTTGTGAAGCACCTGGGGGTTCAAAATGCTCATCACCCATTTAGGTAAGTTCCCTGGGGGGTCTAGTTTCCAAAATGGGGTCATTTGTGGGGGAGCTCCAATGTGTAGGCACACAGGGGCTCTCCAAACGCGACATGGTGTCCGCTAACAATTTGAGCTGATTTTTCAGTCAAATTGTTAGCGGACACCATGTTGAATTTGGAGAGCCCCTGTGTGCCTAAACATTGGAGCTCCCCTACAAGTGTCCCCATTTTGGAAACTAGACCCTCCAGGGAACTTATCTAGATGGGTAGTGAGTATTTTGAACGCCCCAGTGCTTCACAAATTAATCTGTAAAAATGAAAAAAGAAAATTATGGAAAAAAAAAGTACTTTTTCATTTTTACGGATGTATTTGTGAAGCACCTGGGGGTTCAAAATGCTCACCACCCATCTAGATAAGTTCCCTGGGGGGTCTAGTTTCCAAAATGTGGTCACTTGTGAGGGAGCTCCAATGTTTGGGCACACAGGGGCTCTCCAAACGCGACATGGTGTCCGCTAACAATTTGACTGAATAATTAGCTCCAATTGTTAGCGGACACCATGTCGCGTTTGGAGAGCCCCTGTGTGCCTAAACATTGGAGCTCCCCCCAAGTGACCCCATTTTGGAAACTAGACCCCCCAGGGAACTTATCTAGATGGGTGGTGAGCATTTTGAACACCCCGGTGCTTCACAAAATAATCTGTAACAATGAAAAAAGAAAATTTTTGTGGAAGAAAAAGTACTTATTCAATTTTACAGATGAATTTGTGAAGCACCTGGAGGTTCAAAATGCTAACAATTCATCGAGAAGTTCCCTGGGAGGTCTAGTTTCCTAAATGGGGTCACTTGTGGGGGAGCTCCAATGTTTAGGAACACAGGGGCTCTCCATACGCGACATGGTGTCCGCTAACTATTGGAATTGTTAGTGGACACCATGTCGTGTATGGAGAGCCCATGTGTGCCTAAACATTGGAGCTCCCCACAAGTGACCTCATTTTGGAAACTAGACCCCCCAAGGAACATATCTAGATGCATAGTGAGCACTTTGAACCCTCCGGTGCTTCACAAATTGATCCGTAAAAATGAAAAAAAGAAAATTTGTGTGAAAAAAAAAAAGTACTTTTTCCTTCTTACGGATCAATTTGTGAAGCACCTGGGGGTTCAAAGTGCTCACTATGCATTCCTTGGGGGGTCTAGTTTCCAAAATGGGGTCACTTGTGGGGGAGCTCCAATGTTTAGGCACACAGGGGCTCTCCATACGCGACATGGTGTCCGCTAACTATTGGAATTGTTAGCGGACACCATGTCGCGTATGGAGAGCCCCTGTGTGCCTAAACATTGGAGCTCCCCCACAAGTGACCCCATTTTGGAAACTAGACCCCCCAAGGAACATATCTAGATGCATAGTGAGCACTTTGAACCCTCCGGTGCTTCACAAATTGATCCGTAAAAATGAAAAAAGAAAATTTGTGTGAAAAAAAAAGTACTTTTTCCTTCTTACGGATAAATTTGTGAAGCACCTGGGGGTTCAAAGTGCTCACTATGCATCTAGATGCATTCCTTGGGGGGTCTAGTTTCCAAAATGGGGTCACTTGTGGGGGAGCTCCAATGTTTAGGCACACAGGGGCTCTCCATATGCGACATGGTGTCCGCTAACTATTGGAATTGTTAGCGGACACCATGTCGCGTATGGAGAGCCCATGTGTGCCTAAACATTGGAGCTCCCCCACAAGTGACCCCATTTTGGAAACTAGACCCCCCAAGGAATGCATCTAGATGCATAGTGAGCACTTTGAACCCCCAGGTGCTTCACAAATTTATCCGTAAGAAGGAAAAAGTACTTTTTTTTTTTTCACACAAATTTTCTTTTTTCATTTTTACGGATCAATTTGTGAAGCACCTGAGGGTTCAAAGTGTTCACTATGCATCTAAATACAGCGAAGCCCTTTTTAATTTTTTTTCTAGGACTAATTCTAGAAAAAAAATGGCGTGGGGCTCCGCTATATTTTTGGTCCAGCCGGGTACAACTTGGCAGCTACGGACTGCCAGCAACCCCCAGCTACCTCATTGTACCTGGCTGGCAACCAAAAATACAGCGAAGCCCATTTTTTTTTCTCTAGGACTAATTCTAGAAAAAAAATGGCGTGGGGCTCCGCCATATTTTTGGTCCAGCCAGGTACAACTTGGCAGCTACGGATTGCCACCAACCCCCAGCTGCCTTGTTGTACCTGGCTGGCAACCAAAAATACAGCGAAGCCCATTTTTATTTTTTCTCTAGGACTAATTCTAGAAAAAAAATGACGTGGGGCTCCGCCATATTTTTGGTCCAGCCAGGTACAACTAGGCAGCTGGGGGCTGGAATCCACAGCAATGAGAGGCCCACGCATTCTGGGCCCCCCATGCTGCGAATTGCAGCCCGCAGCCGCCCCAGAAAATGGCGTATTCATTGAAGCGCCATTTTCTGGCGCTGTACCCAGACTCTTCCAGTTGCCCTGGTGGCGGTGGCAAACTGGGTAATAAAGGGGTTAATGCCAGCTTTTTATTGGCAGCTGGCACTAAGCCCAAGATTCATAATATAGGGCCAATGTTAGACCCGCCATTAGGAATCTCTGGTAAATAGTCTGAAAATACACACAGAGAAAAATCTTTATATTTGAGAAAAAAACACAAACAAAATTCGGACTCCATCTTTATTATAAAGATCCGATGTAGTCCACAACGAAGGTCCCACGACGCTCGATCGCCTCCGACATAGTCCACAACGAAGGTCCCACGACGCTCGATCGCCTCCGACGTAGTCCACAACGAAGGTCCCACGACGCTCGAACGCCTCTGCTCAATCCAGAGACTGCAGCAAGGGATCAAGTGTCCTCTTCCTACAGCCTCTGGGGTCAGAGTTATGGTGCACTGTATGACAATGATCTGTCATACAGTGCACCATGACTATGATCTCAGAGACTACAACAAGAGGACACTTGATCCCTTCCATCCACGTATGCACCCATCATCCACGCACGCACATCCACATACGCACATCCACGCACACACGCTGACATCCACGCACACACGCTGACATCCACGCACGCACATCCACGCACGCACACAATCACGCACGCTGACATTCACGCACGCTGACATACACGCATGCACACATCCACGCACGTACGCTGACATCCACGCACGCTGACATACACGCATGCACACATCCACACACGCTGACATTGACGCACGCTGACATCCACGCATGCATGCTGACATCCATGCATGCACACATCCACACACGCAAGCACATCCACACACACGTCCACGCACACATCCATCTATGCACACATCCACGCACGCACATGTCTATGCGCACACACATCTATGAACGCACACGTCTATGCACGCACACGTCTGCGCTCACTCATGTCTACGCTCACTCACGTCTACGCACACTCATGTACGCTCACGTCCACGCATGCACCCCCCATCCATCCATCCATCCATCAATTCATTCATTCATTCATTCATTCATTCATTCATACATACATACATACATACTTACCCTCTGGATCCACCAATGAGCAGGAGGCCGGAAGAGGAGGCGGGGAGAGGAGGCGGGGCCACCGACCGGCCAGCATAGCAGAGGAGCCGCACAGCCGGAGGCAGAGCCGGGGCGGCTGCAGCGGCGGGTGCACCGAGGTGTGCAGCCCGCCGCAGGAGGTGAGAGGGGGGGGCAGCACACAGGGCAGAGCTGGGGGCTGCCTGGGGGGGTCTGCAGGAGGGGATCGGCCAGTGTTGCCGGCGGGCACACCCGCGGGTGCAGCCGCGGGTGCAGCCCGCCGGCATATGCATAATAATAGAGGGGGGCGGGCGGTTTGGGGGGACGGTGGGGGCCCCCCAGTGAGTCATGGAGCGGGAGGGGGGTGAGGAGGGGTGGACACATGCCGATCCACCCCTCCAGATCTGATTGGAGAGCTCCAATCAGATCTGGAGGGGTGAATTCCTGTGATTCCCTCCAATCGGCAGTTTCACTTTTAAACTGCCGATCGGAGGGGTCCTGGGCATGGGGGGGTTAATCCACCCCCTGTGGGGTCATCTCCAGGTTGTCACAGAGCAGCAGCATCTGTGACACCTGAGCGACCCCACTCACAGGAGCTGCAGCAGCTCAAATCTGCCAGGACGTTGTGCAACGTCCTGTGTCGGGAACGGGCAGAAACACAGGACGTTGCACAACGTCCTATGTCGTTAAGGGGTTAAGCCAGTCTAGCACATGTCGCATAATGCATGCTAGGTTGTATCCTCTAACATCAGGTAGCTGCAAACCTCCCCTCTCTTTGGGCTGAAGTAGAGCATTGAAGGAGATCCTAGGTCTTCTGCCCCTCCATAGAAACTTGGAGAAGGCATTGTTTAGCCTCTTCACATCTAAATGTGTCAGTAGTAAAGGGATTGTCTGTAGTGGGTATAAAAGTCTGGGAAAGCTAATCATCCTAATTAGGTGGCCACGTCCTAATAACGACAAAGGCAAGCCTTTCCACCTCTCCAATTCTTGTTCTATTTTAGCTATAATGGGGACAAAGTTGTATCTATATATCAGGCCCATCGTCCTTGCTAAATGTACCCCCAGATATTGTATACTCTCCTGAGCTACCCGAATGCCCCCTAGTGTTTCGACCCTACGCAACGAATAGTGCTTGTGTATGAAAAAAATCTCGCATTTTTCTCTATTCAGTCGAAAGCCCGAGAAAGCTCCCACTCTCTCAATGGCATCTAGAACGCTAACTAGATCTCTTCCTGGGTTCTGCATAAAGAGCATAATATCGTCTGCAAAAAGAGATATCCTCACCTCCTTTCCCCCACCTTCAATCCCTCATATAACTTGTGCGTGTCTAGATATATTGCCAAAGGCTCTATGGCCAAGTTAAAAAGCAACGGGGATAGTGGGCATCCCTGTCTCGTTCCCTTTTCTAACACAAACGTATCTGATAAGAAACCTGGTGTGCTTACATTGGCTTTCAGTTTATTATAAAGGGAGCGTATATATTGTCTAAAGGGACCATTGAGACCAATAATATCTAGTACCTGATCCAGCCATGACTACCTCACATTATCGAACGCTTTTTCTGCATCCAAGGTGATCACGGCCGGATCGGCGCCCTCTCTTTCCCCTCTTTGTCTTGCTACATCTATTAGTAGCATTGCTTTACGTATGTTGGTAACTGTTGAACGTCCTTTCACAAAACCAGCTTGTCGGGGGTGAATTAGTCTGGGGAGAATGCTGGCCAATCTGTCCGCCATGATTTTGGAGATTACTTTCAAGTCCTGATTTATTAATGAGATTGGCCTATAGCTGGCGGGGGTCAGTCAGTGGCTTTCCTGGTTTCGGGAGTAGCTTAATGTGGGCTAGATTCATTCTTTCTGGTATGGGCCTACCCTGTAAAAAGGAGTTGTATAAATCTGCAAGTATCGGGGATATCTGTTCCCTGAGGGATTTAAAAAAGGCTCCTCCAAATCCGTCTGGGTCTGGTGCCTTACCCAAGGGCAATTGTCTTATTACCCCTTCGATGTCCTCTATGGATATGGGTGCATTTAAATATTGCTTATCCTCCTCTGTCAACCCTGGTATGTCGATGTCTTTTAGCCAGTCCATGCCTCCCACGTTCCCTCTGGTTTCATCTTTATATAGGGATGCATAAAACTTTCCCAATATCCTAGTGATATGTTTGGGTCCAGACCAGATGTTTCCATGTCTATCTTTAATTTCTAGTATGGGTGTCGCCGGATGTCTCCCCTTCGCTAGGCGTGCTAGGAGTCTACCAGCCTTGTCTCCATACCTATGGAGTTCTATTTCCAATCTGCTTCTATACATATCTTCTTTCTTATTTGCCCATACGTCAAATTCTTTTTTTGCTTCCATCCAAATGTGTTTGTCTCCCTCTGTCATTGTCCATTTATATTGCTGGTTACTGTCATACTGGACTTCAGATATTGGTCTTTGATTTTGTTTTTCAATCTCACCTGATATGCCATGATGTGCCCTCTCAACACCACCTTAGCCGTTTCCCAGAAGAGCCCCGGGTCCTCCCTGTGCGTCTCATTGTTTAACGCGAAGTCAGCCCACCATTCCTTTAACATATTATTGAAATTCTCCTCCCGTGTCATGGTGTCAGGGAATCTCCAAATATAATCTGTGCCCTTTTGGTATACCTCTCTTGTTTCCACAGTCACCGGGCTATGATCAGAAACGACCATATTCTCTATAGTTGTAGTGACTACTCTCTGGAAAAGTAGTGGCGTTGTGAGGAGCATGTCAAGTCTCGACCAGGACCCATGTGGATGTGAAAAGTGGGTGTAATCCCATTCCAATGGATGCATCACCCTCTACGTGTCTGTTAGGTCGCAGTGTTGAAACAGCTGTTCTAAGAAGCTTTCCCGAGGTGTTCCCTCTCCCACTTCAGCTCCCGACGCCCAAGGGGTCATGGTACGTCTGTCCTCTAACTCCTGTACCACCATGTTGAAATCACCACCTATTATGCGAAGGTCGAGATGATCCATTAATAAATCATTTTGAAGGGATTGGAAGAACCCCTTTTGAGCTGAATTTGGTGCGTATAGGTTATATATGCTAAAAATATCATCTTTAATCTGCAGAGTGAGGTGAATCAGTCTACCCTCTTTATCTTTTTCCTCCGAGATCTACGTGTAAGCCAAGGATCTCCGCACTAGCACAATAACCCCTGCCTTTCTTCCCATCGCCCCCGAGCCATATACCTCCCCCACCCAAAGCTTTTTAAGGCGGAAGAAATCCTCCTGTGCCAGGTGGGTCTCCTGGAGAAGGGCAATGTCAGCATGCAGTCTATTAAGGTGTCTAAGAACCATCATGCGCTTTGAGGGAGAGCGCAAACCCTTTACGTTCCAGGAGACCCACCTAACCATAATCAATGGGGACTGTCAGTGAAACACAATGAGACGTTTGCCCGGGCCTCCCAAAACCGGTACCAAGACGCCTCCGAGCACCACGGTCACATCCGGCATCTGAGTATACTTTATGAGCACAACTGAAAATGAAGACATATTCCAAGTAACCATATTGCATCAACCCACACCTTACCAAAATAAACAAAGCCTCCCCCTCCCTTGTATCCCCCCTCATTCTTATCTTATTCGCCATGTTGACTTCTCTTTCTTCCTCCATGTCATACGACGCCCCAAGGATAGGCCGCTGGAGATCCGCCTCTCTCCAAATATTAATATTAAATTCACATAGTCAACCCCTTAAAGAGAAATAAAGAGGGAGCAACAAACAAGTAAACAACTTGACTTTATGTTATCCCTTCTTTTCGTTGTATTATCATTGGTGTAGCCTTACTTTAGCAAGTGTCTTTTTTTTTTTTGTTTTTGCTACTACCAGTCATTTTTTTCGTGTGATAGGCCTTTCCCACCTTTCAACCTTTGCTAAAGTCATCATGTTTTGGTTATACGCCACCCCATCCCTTCCATCTGACCCCCTCCCCACCTCACTGCATGACCTTTAAGACTCCTTTATCCAGCTAGTTTTCAGTATATCTAACTAAGCAAACTACACAGTTCGCATGTTCAAGGGTCATGTCTCCACATCCAGGGGAGCTCTTCATCTCATTTTCTTTCTGGGTGCCGACTGGCGTTTTTTTCGGGGCGTAGGGTATCTTTGGTGATCTCCACTGCTATTGCCCTCTGAACGCAGCCTGTAATGTCTTATAGAGTCTCGTGGTCGATCTCCAGTTCCTGTAGAGCTCTGTGAGTTCCCCTCTCCTGAGTCTGATTCACAGTCTTTAGGATTATTTGCTGTTAGGTTGTTGTTGGGAGTCTGTTCAGGAGATTTGTCACCCCTACTGATAGTTGCCATAGCCTCGTCTGGTTCAGTAAAAGATACCGAGGAGCCATCTCGTGTGCGAAATCGTAGGGTGGCTGGATACGCCAATTGAAAACGTATGTTACGTTTGTAGAGGATAGTACACACTTCACTGAATGCTCTTCTTCTATTGGCAACTTCAACAGAATAGTCCGCGTATACCATCACCCTGTGTCCCCTTATAATAAGTGGTATCTTTTTAGCCTTATAGGCCCTCAGGATCTCCTCTTTGTCTCTGTGCTATAGCATGCCGTGGTTTGCCTCCCACTCCTCCTCCCTCGGTTCCAGCTTCTTCAGCTCCTCGCAGTGGGGGGTTCCTGGGGGGACCAATCCTGTGGGTGCGTTCTGTCAGGCACTTATGAGTCAGGCCCAGTGTTTTCGGGAGATCAACCTCAAATATGTCTATCAGCAAGGCAGGTGCAATAGACTCTGGGAGGCCAACTATTTTAAGGTTATTACGTCGGTCTCTGTTTTCCATATCCTCTAATTTATTAAAGGCATAAGTTGAACGTCGCTGTAAGACCTGTATCTGTTGCTCCAACTCCTCTACTTTCCCCTCAGCTGCAGCTATTCTGCCCTCTACCTCCATTAATTTCTGGTCATGGTGCCCCAGCTTACTGTTTATGTCCTTCGTGGTGGCAGCTACCAGTTCTGCCACTGCAGATTTTAAGTCAGGTGCCAGGTATGTGGACATCTCCTTAGCTAGGAGTTTATAATCAATCCATGGTATACCTCTGCATGAGCTGTCTGCCCTGCCCCCACTCTCTTCAGCTCCTCCGCCCGCCATCTTGTCTTCACCCCTCCAAAGTACCTGGGCTTGTGCTGACGCTGCATCGGCTGTGCTCCGGTCCTGGCTGCCTTCCTGTGTCCCTGTTGTGTCCACCATTTGCCTGGCGCTTTCCAGGCAAGTGTTTTCTTCCTCCTCTTCTGTCATCTCTACCTCCGGATTCCCGCCGGCATCATCCTGCATCATGAGGGATGGGGGGCGCCATGTGCTGCGTCCCGCTCGCTTCTGTCCACGCAGGGCGCACAAAGTAGCGGTCTAGTGTGGCCGCCATCTCCTCTTCTCCCCTGATGATGTGGCAGCGGTTTAGGGTGCTAGGGGTCGTGGATGGCGGCGGATTTCTCCCACGGTCTCCGGCGCCCTCCTTGTTGCGACCGGTCATGGAGGCGCCGGAAGCGGAAGTAGTACTAGCAAGATTATTTTTATTAAAAGTATGTCTTATAGTCCAAAAATACAGTAAGTTCTAAGGTAATTTCCCTTTCTCATTCAATTATATGACAGTCTGTTAAATATTTTTTCTACAATATATCAATAAAATAGATAATTTATCTCCTTGAGAGTAATTTTTGATGATAAGCAAAAAATAAGATTTTCCACTAATTCAGATTTCAAAATCTAGGTATGAATATGGCTTTGCCCCTGTGTGTATTCTCTGGTGTCTGATAAGATCCGATTTCTGGTAAAAATATTCGCCACATTCTGAACATGACAAACGCTTCTCCCCTACGTGCTTTCTCTGATGTGTAACAAGGTCTGATTTAAATGCATAACATTTCCCACATTCTGAACATGACAAACGCTTCTTCCCTACGTGCTTTCTCTGATGTCTAACAAGATCTGATTTAAATGCATAACATTTCTCACATTGTGAACATGAAAAAGGCTTTTCACCTGTGTGAGTTCTCTGATGCTTAACAAGATTTGCTTTGATTGCAAAAGATTTCCCACATTCTGAACATGAATAAGGTTTCTCACCTGTGTGATTTCTCTTGTGTGTAACAAGATATGCTTTCATTGCAAAACATTTCCCACATTCTGAACATGAAAAAGGCTTTTCACCTGTGTGAGTTCTCTGATGCTTAACAAAATTTGCTTTGATTGCAAAAGATTTCCCACATTCTGAACATGAATAAGGTTTCTCACCTGTGTGATTTCTCTTGTGAGTAACAAGAGTTCCTTTCATTGCAAAACATTTCCCACATTCTGAACATGAAAAAGGCTTTTCACCTGTGTGAGTTATCTGATGCTTAACAAGATTTGATTTCATTGCAAAACATTTCCCACATTCTGAACATGAATAAGGTTTCTCACCTGTATGACTTCTCTTGTGTTTAACAAGACATGATTTGTTTGTAAAACATTTCCCACATTCTGAACATGAATAAGGTTTCTCACCTGTGTGAATTCTCTTGTGTTTAACAAGATTTGATTTGTTTGTAAAACATTTCCCACATTCTGAACATGAAAAAGGCTTTTCACCTGTGTAGTTCTCTGATGTATAACAAGATGTGATTTGCTTGTAAAACATCTTCCGCATTCTGAACAAGAATATGTCTTCTCCCTAGTATGAATTCTCTCATGCCTAACAAGACCACATTTTTGGTTACAGTAACTCCTACACTTGGAACAAGGAAATCTCTTCTCCACTGTGTGAAGTTTTTGATGCGAAACAAGAGATGTGTCATGGGGAAAACTATTTCTATATTCTGAGTGTGAAATTGACTTCTTTGCTTTAAGAGCAGTTAGTTTATTAATGGATGTTTTGTGTCTTCTATTTGTCGTAGTAGTCTGTAATGTATCAGAAGAGAAGACCTGTTTCATAGCATTGGATGATAGATCTTTGCTGTGAAGAGCTGATGGTGTATCTGAAGTAATGGCGTTCACTTCAATTGTATCCTGTGTGGTTTCAAGTTCCTCTGATTTAATACTTGAAGATGGCAGTTGTCCCTCTGATCTCCTGTCACCATCATCTGCCAAAAATAAAATCAATTATTATTAGTAAACAAAATATTCTTGACATTTGTATTTTTAAACATTTCTACTTAAAATGTCCATTGAAATGGAAAGTTATGTATCAATATTGAATTATTCCCTAAGACAATTGGTTAGATATGTTAACACAGTAATGAATCGCTTGTATAATTCCTATCCACTTAAAAATATATAAAAAACTAATTCTCCATGACATTCATATCTATTTACGGGCAGTCGCCCCAGATGCTGTTGCGGTGGATCGTCGGGGTTATGCCGCGTCCCTGGCGTCTCTATGGGAGGGCGGGCCGTGGATCATGATCAATGACTCCTCCCTCATATGACACCCGGACGTGACGTGTCCGCCGAGTTCCGGCCCATCTTGACAGCGTCATATAAAGAGGCGGATTCGCACATTGTTATTGGTTACCGGCACTATTTTAACTCATT